>JAGDQP010000287.1:129382-179193 GCA_022664845.1 Lepisma saccharinum
GCATAAGTTTTTGCCGGTTTTTGTGGTAAAGAAAACACGTAATTTTCAAGGGAAATTAATTTTGTTTTATTCAAAATATTGGTCATCGGCTTCTACACATTTCGCCCATCTTTCAGGTAATTGATGCATACCATGCCAGAAAAACTGCTTGTCTTTTGCGGCAAACCATTCGTCGAGTCATTTTCAACGTCTTCGAAATTGATGAAGTGCTGCTCTGCGAGCGCGTGCCCCATTGATGCAAAGACGTGATAGTCAGATGGCGCCAGGTCTGGGGAGTACGGCGGGTGCGGAAGAATGTCCCATCCAAGATGTCTTACACTGGTTTTGCTGAGTGAGACTGCGCATTATCGTGTAATACAATCACTTTACTATGTCTTCGGGCCCATTCCGGTCGTCTTTCGATCAATGCGTGATTTAAATTAATCATTTGTTCGCGATAGCGCTGTGCATTAACGGTTTCGCCGGGCTTCAAGAGTTCATAATACACAATAGCTCTGATCCCACCAGACACAAAGCATGGTCTTCTTGCCGAAGCGATTTGGCCTTGGTGTTGAAGGACCGGCTTCGCCAGGTGAAAGCCACGAATTTTTCCGCTTCGGGTTTTCAAAATAAATCAATTTTTCGTCACCCGTCACAATTCGATACAAAAAGGATTTTCTTTCGTGGCGTTGAAGCAGCATTTCACAAGTGACTTTGCGATTTTCCATTTGACGTTCATTCAAATCGTGTGGGACCCATTTACCCACTTTAGTGATCTTCCCCATTGCTCATAAACGTCTGCTGATTGTTTCTTGTGACACATTTAATGCTTTTTCCAATTGCTGTTGAGTTTGAGTTGGGTCATCCTCCAATAACACCTGCAATTGCTCGTTTTCGCACTTTTGTGGTCTACCAGAGCGCGCACTGTCTTTCACATTGAAATCACCACTTTTCAATTGTCGAAACCATGTATCACATGTTCTAATCGATGGAGCGTACTCGCCATATGTTTCTACCAGCACACGATGACTTTCAACATCCTTTTCCTTTTTATTAAATAAAAAAAGCAATGCGTGCCGCAAATATTCTTTTTCAGGCACAAACTTCGAGATGATCACTGAACGATAAAACAAAGACGCTAGTGTTTGGCGTACTCAACTTGTGTGTGTTTGTAGTTTAATGTCAAACGAACAAAATGACGTATGTGTCAAATGAATACGCTGCGTACTTTTCGCTGGCGCCATCTCTTAGGTAAACCGTAAACTACTTATGCATACACCTGGTACATATGAGATTTCAAAGACGACGTTATGGGACATTCTATATCCCGCATATTTCCCAAGGACATCCAAGAGATCTCCATTATATATCGCATCCATGATCTGGGAATGACTGTAGGCCATTACTGTGGATGACTATGGGATAATCATCATGAGCAAAATTTCAGTAGTTGAATATAGAGAACGGAAGAAGTTGTCTATTATTAAACAAATTTAGTTCAAATTTGTTCATTGCTTTCATTTTGATGTATTAAGTTGTTTGTAAGTTTTCCATCTACCTGCAGTCGGGTTTGAACCTTGGACCTAACGATTTGTAGCTCGTCACTCTAACAACTGGCCAATCAAGACATGTTGATATTGACGAGTATTTTACTATTACTTTTATGTTACGAAGCCTGTTAAGAGAAAGCATGTGTATGGACTCGAAATCGACACTGGGATCACGGATTGGATCTTGTGTTAAAACTATGACGGCTGCTTCGTCGATAATCCCTCCCCATCCTGTCCTGTCTGATAAATAACAACATTACTGACACATAGCACTGTCGAAATGTGGCAATATCTTTGGAGTTATGATCTGCGTTGGCAGGGAACCACTGTCGAACACGCAGTTAATCACGGAACCATAAGAAGTACTGTCTCATTAAGGAACTGATAAGTAAGTAAGATCTAGAAACGAAGTGTAATACACCCTACGTATCGAAGCGTATAGAAAAAACCAAAAGGGGCCAAAACATCTGAAATTAAGATTCTGAAGCCATTCCATTCCTTTCATAGTTGCCTTAAATATGACACAGCTGAAACCTAGCCACCTTTGGAGAAATTACCTGACCGTATATTTTTATCAAGACCAAAAATACACAACTATAAACAAACGAGTAATTTGTAACGTCTTGTTTGAATTTCTATTGCATACAATAAAAATATATCTTACCTGATTTTCTAAGATACGTCTTTGCATTCTCTAATCAATTTCCCAGTATGTACAAAGACAAAATTGTCTGATCTGACTTTTATAATCCATTTCATTAAAACAAAGTATGCTTTGAGGGCAGAAAGGAACAAAAAGTAATGTTTCCTAAAAAATATAAATAAAATAAAAGTTGAGTTGCCCTGGTTTCGACCCAGTGTTCACTAGCACACTGATAAGATGTGTTGTCCATTGGGGTAAAAAACCAGTTGCTGACGAAGGCTTTCCGAGTGATATTTAAAGCTTCAACAGACTGTTAACAGAGTGTGTATACATTTGTATATTCGGACGTGAAAAATTCTAATAGCGGGTAAGTTAGAGTGATAAATGAGTCAGGTCTCTTATCTCCAGAACCAGTTCCTAAACCTGCATGAAACTTCGCTCCTAATCGTTTCTTACAGAGCTCGTTTGTATACACTTGTCAGTTACTTATTTTTTATGTAATTTTCCTTGTGGCTAACTAATTCATTTGAATTTATTCATAGCCTTTTGGCTTCTTTGGCTCAGACCCGAATATGGTTGGTAAGGGATATGGTGGTTTTCTTAACCATCGACCAGTGGTTTTCTTAAGGTACCATCCCGGTAGGAAACCCTAATAAATGTCAGGCAGGACAGTTGCCCACAGGGTTTGAACCCGCGTACATACCCTTTGCTCATCCAAAGTTCGCGCCGTTGCCAGAACTTCGGCGCAGTGAACTGTAGGGGATAGGTTAGTTCCCTAGGAAGTATTGTGATGTAATCTCTGTTTTACTGGTCTAGTGACGTCTTGGTCTCCATAAGCCGCAGCCATCTTCGATTCTCTATATTGAAACAGAATTAATTGTTCACTTTGAACCTATTGTCATCGAAGTTTATTACAACAAAACAGTTGTACATCGTAAACTACACTGTTAAAAAGAATCGGCAGTTGAACAGCATTACGTGTTTCGTACAAAACTGAATTATCTGTAAATAGTATTTACACATTCTGTTTATAGGAATGAGAATAAGAATGTGGGAAGGAGGTCAGACTACCTGCGGTTTTGTATGAAGATACTTTCTCGGAATGTACTTCTTGTGTGTGAGCAAACTTAGGTGAAACGCCAGTCAGGATGGCGGGTTATTTCTTTTAGTTTTCAACGCTGTCTCATTATCAGTAAAGTTACCCAAATAACGATATTCCCTGATCAGAAACAAAATTAATAAAGACAAAACTTTTAAAAGACATACTTTTCTAAAACAATTCGTACTGAAAAGTAGAAAATAGTTTTGTTTATGCATGGCTAAAAAGAAAAGCTTGAGTCGCACTAATTGAAGAATTTATAAAGTGACTATGTATGAGAGCGCGCCCCATGCCTTCTTTTCAGTCGTGTACAAACACAATTACTTTTTACTTTTTAGTACGAATTGTTTAAGAAAAGTATGTATCCTGAAATATTTTATTATTTTTTAACCCACCCTCTAAAGTGTTCTGCAACCAGTCAAACGCCACAGCGTTGTAGGCTAGCATTTATGAGTAATATTAAAAAAATATTAAAATAGGCATTTAAAATATAGAAATATATGAACGTAACAATTGAATATTGTATAATATTCGGGATCATCAATCTTTTATAGTTCTATTACAAAGTACAGCACATATGGCACAAGAGTAATGGAACTTCGTTTTTGTTTAGTGTGAATTTTGTATCTTTATTGGGGAGAAAATAAGATGACGACTCATCTTCCTATCGAACGTTTTGATTCAAACTGTATGGACATCATTGTATATCGAGCAATTCGAAAACTATTGTGAAGCATGCATTGTTAAGCAGGACTAAATGATCTCTTATTTTTCCTTAACATTGGACACGATCTTTTCGTTATGTTACGATACTTGTATGTACCAGATACCGTAAAAGAACAACATTTGAGCCGATACAAACAAGGTTAAAGGAACATTTCACCTCTAAGACTAACGTAATTGTGGAAAGGTGTCGTTTTCACGTGGTGAAACAAAACCGAATAAGGCATCTGCAGAAAGGAACAGATGAGAAATGTACAGAGGAACAAATTGAAAAAGTTGTTTTAGCTTTCAACGAATAACCTAACCTCGGAAGGATGTTAAAACATAGCTCAAGTACATGAAACAAGCCATTTTAAACAAAACTAAATCGCAATCTGTCAATAGTAGAATTTGTTACAGGTGTAGTGGACATCATCCAGATTTGAGGCATATCATAATTGTATTTTAAGTAAACTAATATGTTTTCGGTGCCACAAAGTTGGAACATATCAGAGATTTGCATATCTAAACGCTAAATTAGGCCGAAACAAGAAATACAAACAACGAATCTAAAGACAGAAAATTCAGCACCTATATTTGACATATCTATGGCATTTGACGCTTCTCTGACAATTCAGCCTGATTCAAACCAAGCCCGTTTTCTAAACGCCATTCTAGTGTTAGTACTGTTAGTGGATGAAGCTAACCCAACCGAAGATAAGTCAAACTGTGCTACAATTGATTCACAAATTGAGCAAGAGCACATGCAATGTGTTCCAAACACTGCTTTCAATCCGAATTTAATGCCATTAGCAACTTTAATGAAGATGGGAGGGGAGCATTAGATGAACTGAAGACTCAGAAACACACGACAAAATTAGTGAATGATTAGATTTGCACTTGTTTTGAGTTCTGTGCCGTTAGAAGTTAGAAACAACTTAAATATAATAAATTTATTGTTTTATATAACATTAATAGAGCTTTCCTACATCTTACCTCGTAACGATGAGCTTAGTAAGCTATTGAAAAACTGAAAATTTAAGCAACAACCTATATTAGAGAAGAAAGCGAATCTTGACAAATCAATTAATTCTTCTTTGCCAGGTCTAGAGTTGTCAATTTCAAATATCTTTAAAGAACTACACTTATACAATGCTCAAAAAGTAATTACAAATTATGATTTGATGCAAGAGATTGCATTGTTTATGAATAACGTCACAGGTCAATTGAATTTGCTTTTGGATTCAGTCAAGGGCAAGATGAGATACGCAAATTACAAAGCTATGATGGTAACCAAGAAACACTCAAACATTCTACAGATATCAAGACAGTAGCGGATAAGAATTAAAGCACGGAAGGTTTGAAACTGAAGGATCAACGCAAGACGAGTGATCGTAAATCAAAGAGTAAAAACGAGATCTCTGGAACAGCAGTGGAAGATAAAGTTAATGGAATAACATTAAAACAGGATGAGCACAGTGATATCAAATCAAAACTTGATATTTTAAGGTGGGGAGACCAGCATGGTCTTTCCCATAAACCGTTAAATCCTAACTTTACATTACAGCTAAACAACTTAGATAAATTTGTGTTTTCGGGACAATTGAAGAAGCTTTGGATTTGTTGAATAATTTACGAATTAAACATTAGCTACGATGTTATCATTGTTTTGTTAAACGGAACTGTTTAATTTTGAGAGCTACATTTGTGTATTATCACACCCGTTATTCAGAACGGAACATTTGAGTTAGTGAAGTGATTAAGACTGCAACCGATAGATGGAGGAAAAACTTGTATCAACAGACAGGGTTAAGAACAGTATCCAATAGATTGTGTTGATAAATAAACATTGAATTTGGATAACATATGAAGTAACTTTGTATGAGGGACTAAAATCTTGACGCCACATCCGGTTGGTTTCCATAGCGACAACGGATGTCAAGTCTAAACAAACAGTAAGTTTGATGGCAGAAAGGTAGAAAATCAGTTGTGGAAGCAATGACTTTTAATATTTTTAAAACTGATGATTATTTCTGTGACGAGTAGAAACTGATTGAAAGAGTAGAAAATGCTGTGGAAACCAAATAGATACTTTTGCTTACATATGATCGCGACTTGACTCAAATGGAGGGAAAGTGCAAGAAAGGACATATATGAACAGTATATATAATAAGTTTAGGTGAGTAGCTAACTTTTATTCCGAAAATTTATGTTTTTATGAAATACATGCAAAGGTACTATTAACTTACTAAATCTTGGTTTCTGTTATACCTTGCATACTTTACCTACAATATCAAGTTGAGCAGCCGTACACAGGTACAAGGTTTTCGCTTTACGACTCGTATTTTATCTTGTTGAGTGTGTGTCTTTAACTATAACCGAATTAACATCTTCAGTTATGCTTCTTAGATATAATTGTTACCTTTTGTAAATCAAGAACTCAGCAATCAACGATGAATTACCCTCATAATCATATCAACGTATTCAAAATTGAGTTTAATGGCATTACGAGAAAATTGTATGTTTACGTAGTTGGTTCCTTCCGCTTCCTTTTCTAGTTTGATTCCTTTGGAAACAGGAAAATGCAACACGTTTCTCTTGCATTGTAATTATGACAATCTGGCAGAAAGCACAAAACCATAACGACTTGTTGAATATCGAACACTACAAACCTATTGCTAAATACCCGTTTCTCTAAACTGTAATGTGGCAACCTACCGGAACTGACGTAAGACTTTAGCCCTCCATTGGGATTAGTTTAGCAAACCGAAAAAGATTGAACATTGTCAATTAAGTAAAGTTGGATATATGTAAAGCGAATCAAATCTTGTTGTAACTAATCGTGAGTTAACATGTTTCTAGCGCAGTTGATTAACTTTAACTCGTTGCTCTCATCAGAATAAAATGAATTAGGTAAATGTTTGTTGATTTTGAAGAACAACTGTTGATAATTTAGTTTGCACTTTCCCTCAAATGTATATTTCTTTTTTTGAGGAAAAGGGGTGAATGCTATGAGGTCAAAGCATGAACAGTTTATAATATTGAGTAGTGGTTCCTTAGATTAAGTTTGGTCAACACTGTCGTTTTGTATAACGTTATGTTTCTGTTTTATTCCCGCGATGTATAAAAAGTCTTAAGAGACAATCGAGTTTTAGCTATGCAATGGACGTGCATAGATCGGGTAATCAAGAACATCAGACGTAACTGGGAAAATGTAACACGTTCGTATTTAAACGAGCTGTCGGAGCGATGATTATTATCAACCGATATCTAGGTTATACTAAGTTGTAACTTATACGAAATGAAACAAAGGGAACCTTGTTCACTGAAGGATGTGGAATACAAATGGACTTTAGGTGAAGAAACATGAAATTAAGTGTTTGAAGTTGGGTATATCTTGTTTAATCTTTCCAAGTTAACAAATCAACATCACAGAATTCGTTAGTCATCTATCTTTCCATTTGTTATATTTCGACGATCACAGCAATTATGAAGTATTTGAAATACTCGGTATCATCAATCTTTTATAGTAATATTACAAAGTAAAGCACATATTTTAATAATATTTATGTTATTTAGCTTCAAATATGGTTAAAGTCATGGAACTAAATTCCTCTTTATTTTCATGTGTGGGACATGTTTTCAATATTTGTTTTTAGTTTTCCAGATAATTTTCAATAACTATTCTTCACAATAATTTATTTCGAATCATGAATAAATAGATAGTAAACCTACCCTCTTTTTATCAACTCCATGGATTGACAAAAAATGAAAATATTGTGTTGGCAACACTGCACAATATTTTTGTGCGGCGTATACAGAACGCAGCCATCTTAATCTTGTTCCAGTGGAACTAGAAGGGAGATGCTTCTACAGCCGACTTACTGTGGAATAGAAGAGTTAAAATCTGGTGTGTCTCACTTACTCATCATCAACTCCATGGAACTCATATTCATAGTATTTTATTTTAATTTTTGTCCTGTTATCATGGGCAGAAGACAAACATTCAACACTTTGTTCATGCTTGATTGTAGAACTCCATTCTCACTGTAAGGAACAATTCAACGAAAATGGCAAGAAACGTGAACTCCATGGGCATCAACTGCACGGAAATTATTGTAAATGAAAAAATAAATAAAGTAGTGATTTCTAAGTAACCTCAATATCTACCCGTAATGCCTCCAAGATTCTTAAAATCTAAGATCTTTCACAATTTAAAATGGTTGCTTTTTCTACTATCCAAAAAACCTGTTTCTAAGAATGACCCATATAAGTAATTACCTATATTTTCATTGATTTGCTTCTTATTTCATACATACCTCACAATGATGTATTGCCATCCCATTCAAGTGCTGATCATGAAATAAGTAAGCCACTAATTCCAGAACACTAATCAATAATATAACCACCAACATTCTGCACGATTATCTCCATCGTTTAGAGAGCTCCGCGATCCCCTTTGTGGCAAAAACCCACCAGTTTCTGGATGCAGAAAACATGAATCAAATAGTTCAGTGCCGCGTTGTCAGAGGATAATCTGTAACAAAGTGCGTTTGACAGTGTACCGAACAGATGATAGTCTGAAGACGCGAGGTCTGGGAAGTATCGCGAATGTAGTAAGAGCTCTAGCTCTTAAAGTACTGTATTCGTCATGGTTGCTGTGTGAAGTTTGGCGTATCCATCAGGAGAATCACGGAAAAGCATTCGTTTGTTTGTCGTTATTCCGCAATAGCCAACTGAAGTCCACGCGTTTGTTCCCACTGCAGTGCAACATTTATTGTGTCATTTGGAACGATCAGCTCAAAGCGAATAGTTCCTCTTGGACAACAATGTCTTGGGTAAATGCAGTTTACTTTACCGGTTTCTAATCCCTCTTGAGGCATACATGCTTGCGGATTTTATACTGCATTGCACTCACATCGCCGTGACAGCCTAAGTCCATACTTACTAAAATGTCCCATATAAAACAGAGTCTACCAAAGTATTTAGAAGTTAACTTTTCACACAACGTATTCCTTTTCCGTTTTGTCTGAACGTTTGTTTTCTGTTTGCGATGTTGATATACAGGGACCATGTTTTGTCACCCGTGAGAATTCTAGTCAAAAGGGATTCATCTTATTGGCGATCAGAATGATGATAAACGAATAAAGAGGCACAGACGGCAAAACTTTAGACTCTGTTGCTACCGCTGAGCATATGGAAAATTCATGCTCCAAGTTTGCGTACCTTCCCATACAGTGCAGATGTCAAACGACAATTGTGTGGTCACAGTCCGTCTGTGTGGCCAATCCCATCTGGATCTGCATAAATTAACTCGTTCAAACGGCTCTCATCAAAGTTATATGTCGGTCCAAACTGTCCTTTGTTAGTGCTGTGCTTAGCACCTTTGGCCTGTCCTCTCACTAATGGTGTTATCGTCATACACTGATCAAAAGTTTTTGATGGCCTCTGAAGCTGACACAGCTTCATTAAACTCAGAAAAACAACAGCAACAACTAGTTAATAGGGAATACTACATCTACTTCCTTGGCGGACAGAATTTTTGCACTAAGCCAATATTATAACAAAGTGTAATGACCAACAAAATGAAGTTATTACATAGGACATACGTTGATCAAGTGTTGCGATGTAGTATTCACGAGGAAATGTTGATTCAGCAAAATGCTGTTGAATATATCATTGAGATGATGGATATTTATAACAGTTTTCTGAAAATAGTTTGTGCTGATGGAATAACGGCTTCAGATATTTCTTTAGCTGATATTTTAAGACAGTTCGTTACCTCTTTTGTCATCGTGTGATTTTATTTAGTTTTCTTCAAACTTCTGCTTTTGAAGGACCTGAAATTCTTCAACCTTTGTTCGGTATCTCCCTTTTATATATTTTATTTGTTGCAGGTATTACAAATCAATTGATAGTTGAACATGGTTTTGAAAACTATTGTTTGTATTGCCATCGTTTTCGCATCCCTCCTGGTGATTGCTTATGCTGACGGCTATTGTGATGTGTGTCCAGATCATACGATGTGCATCTACTCGGTAAGTATCATTAACATCTTGTGAGATAATGTTTAAGTGATAACGTTTGTATTCGTGATCGATTCAACTACTACCAAATACGGCATAGCTCAAGTATTGCCCACTACTTTGGTCTGTAAATAATTAACAAAATCCAGGTGTGAAGATTACACGGTTCAGTTCAGAAGATTCATGATATACCTTCTATTGGGTAATGTGCTATTTACGAGTATAGATTTTTCTTGTCATGGTAAAGAAAAGAACAAAGGTCCCCTATTACTTATAGCATGATCGAATACTAGACTAATTCTTAGTGTCCCTTACTAGATAGACTAGAACACAATGTTCAGTCATCACAATAATCGGATCGTAATTTTACAACCCTTTGTCACTTGTTAAACCAGTCCTTGAGAAACTTACTTGAGGTAAGCTCTGGATCTGGACCTGGAATATAAATTTAGGTATTGTAATATAAGCTGATGCTTGCTGTGTATGGGCGACTATTGTCTACGTGGATCAGCATTAAGAGAGGTCGGAAGTGGAAAGTCATACCTGGAATTCCTAACACCTCTAATCAGGATACTCTTACGATTAGCCAGTTCAGAGAATTGTTCCAGCAACGTAGCCTGCAGCCATTCTAAATGCTGACGTTAGACTTCCGCCGCGAATATCTGGTTCGGTAACATCAATTCACAATGGATGATAGCACACATCCCACAAACGCATATCATTTTGTGTGGAAGTTTTTTAACTCTATTCCGACCACACCTCATTTACGGCTTAGTTTATTATGCATTTACTTTGCAATTAGGCACCCATTAGCGTTTGCTTTCGAAGTTGTTGGATAGGATCAATTATTCGCCTTCTGTAACAATTTTGTCTCAAATGGCTCTCTTCTGTAGAGGGGCAATAGAATCAGTACCAATATTTCGTAGAATGTCTATCATCTATCTAAAGTTGGAAATCACTAATTTTCAATAACCGTAAGGAAATTATGATATTATTTAATATTTAAATAAAATATATATAAGAAATCCTTATTATTACCTTATTACCTTATTATTACTTAAATCCTTATTACCTCCTTATTCACTAATTGGGTGAATTTTTTCTAAGAATGTTTGTATTCGTAAAACATCTGGAAAAGTATGTTATTACTTACCAGCAAGTAAGTATAAACGTGTAGATGTAAGGATTTTTTTTACATCAAACGTAAGTAATAATGGCGTGTATTCAGGACAATTCTAGGACACTAGAGAGTAAATTTTATTAGACGTGTTTACATAGCTATCCCTTTGTCAATACACACAGACACACAAAATATAACCATAGCAATATCTACTGTATACTATTTGTTACTATTATGTGGCACTAGCCCTCTATAACTTTAGTTACAGGATGTACTTACTTACTCGCTATCACTAACGTCTCTAATTATATGCTTCTTCTTTTTCTTTGGAGTATGATCACTTGTATTCCAAGGAACAAATTTGATCTTAAGGAAATGCTGTTGATTGTAAACCTTCTTAGATTATTCCAAACAGTGATTTGTTCATCTCCTGTATGTCAGCTTTTGAAATCATTGTCACATATCTGTCAGGTAAGAGCACTTTTGAGCTTTCTATTTGCACATTGGCTTGCTTATCATATACTGGTGGTGATAGTTACTTGATCTTCATTACCTCGACATTCTTCTAGATCTCTTAACTTTTTTAATAATATTTGACTATTTAGTTTGTTCAGTTTTGCTTCCATGAGCTTCTCAACTAGTAACATATGTAATTGAAGGTTATTTCATGTTTAATTTAGACAACAGCTTTTACAGTGGCAGCAAGTATTTCGCTACACAACCACTGGAAAAGAATAAACTTATCTATTTAGGACGCTGCAAAAATACTTGTTCCCTAATTTGCGTTAGATGATTAAGTCATTCAGATCTGAAGGACCGAAACAGCAAACACACCATTAGATATCGTAGATTTTCGTGACCAAAACAACAAACAAAGCAAGAACACAGTTTTCTTGTACATATTAACACATAGAGATAGCAACTTTAAAGCGTCTCTTGAATTGTACATATCCCATATAGACAGTACATTGTTCGTATCATCGATCTCTACATAAACTATACTGGAGTAACTACTTAATGTTGAAAGATAGACGCCAGAGCAAATATTTAAACTCGTTTGTCCACTTCCAGTCTAATCCAATGTGGACCAAATTTTCAGTTCTAACTCAGTTTTATACGATTGATATCGCTGTGTGGTCCGTTTTTTGATTCAAGTCTTAATTTCTGAGTTATTCATGTAAAAGTATACCGCAGTCTGCATACAATAGAAAATACCGCAAATAATATTTACGTTTTTTGCAAGAATTAAGACATAAATACAAAAACGGACCACACAGCGATATCAAGCGTAGAAAACTGAGTTGGAATCGAAAATTTGGTCCTTATTGGTTTAGACTGGAAGTGGACAAACGAGATTAAGTTTCCTTTCCGCTCCCTAGCTTCACATATTCATTAAATTTTCAATGGCTGCAGTCAGTTCAGTATCGGATTAATGGAGGTCGATGGTTCGAGTAGACAGCACATTATAAGTTATCCATAGCGCACACACATAGCAACAGACAAAGAGAGAACATACATATGAGGGTCAAAATTATAAATGATTTTAACTTTTTGATACGTTGAGTACTAAAATACTCAGAACGTAAATTGAATATACATTTTGAGCAACCCTGCATATAAATAATACAATTTAAATATTAATTTATAGGTGAATACTGTTCGTCCCCAGTTTCTATGGGTACCAGTCACATATTCATACCCTCCGAAACAAAAAAAATAAAGAGTTACATTCATTTTTAATTCATTAATAATTCCATTTCTTCGTCTTCATTTAATTTTTCATATTCCTCTAATTTAAAATTTTCTAAGATTAGCATTTCCATGTCTACATTATCGGATTCTTTTCCTTAAATTCTTTTAAATTTGTTCTCTCTTTTTTTTCTGCGTTTTTCTAATGTTGTCTGTACTTCTTCTTTTCTTAGTTTTAGTTTAGATATTTTTACATTCTTTGCATCGTTGTTAGATTTGTATGCGATTGACTCAAGAAAATGACATACCCTCTGGTCTGAAGTACTCATCTGATTGTTGCATTTTGGTAGAGTTACAGAGTAAGCATGTGAACTTACTTAGTCGTTTGGATGCCTATCAGAACGAATGTGTTGATGTTTAACAGCATGCGAATGTGTGTGTGTAGTTTTACTGTCACATTACAGTCACAACTGACTGTTCGAAGGGTCTGTCACACAAAAATCGTTTGAAGGTCATCAGCTATGCAAACATTTCTCTCAATAAAATAAAACTGGCAAATATTCAGAAATACTTGTTTATACCTTGCTCAAAAATGAGAATAAAAATAATATCGTTCAAACATTTACTTTGAAGAGTGTATAAGGGCTTCGATATCTTGAGTTTACAACTTTCTACGCTTCGGAGGCGTTGCAGTCGTAAATTGTATAAACAACGTTTAAACGCATATGCAGTATATACTTTCTTTCTCTAAAAACTATAGAATATATTAGCATATGTATATATATGTTTTGAATCTACTCGACAAAATCTATTGATTGATATAATTAGTTTTCGTTTTTACAAACACTTGTAATTATCCATAAAAATCAAAACTAAGTTAACTAAAACTCATGTATAACAAGTTAGAATATCCATGACGAAATTTTGTATTAATGTCATATTCACTGGGGAAAAAGGGCTTATCAAACCCCGTTCATTGATCGAAGTTTGGAGCCAACAAACGGCCATTTACTTGAAACACTACTTGCGGGTCCTTCCCTGGCGTCTTTAACAAGAACACTAAAACTAGTTGTAAGAAGAAACTTTGTTGAGGGCTCCATACTTATGGAAGTTTATAAATAAATTTTAATAGCTTTGCTCGTTAGGTATCGTTAAACATATCTAACTGTCGATTTCGTTTAAAATACAGTTTACTTTCCTCATGTTCTTCTGTCAGCTTACCATTCATTAAACGCATTCGTCTTTAAATAATTTGATACAGCTTATTATGTTTGTAATAGAGTTTCTATGTTGTTATATTGAACCTTGAAGATAAATATGTAATTACTACTGAACAAGTTGCAAAAGCTGTAATGATTACAGAGAACGCAGTAACACGAATAAATATATTAATAAAGGTAGTAGAAGTAGAAAACAAGACAGATAACGTAATGAGTGTTGTATTTAAGTCTTCTTAAACTTGATTTTCTTATTCTTCAAAAGATGTTCTACCTTCTTAATGGTTTTCTCGATTACTTTATCTAACTCTTCCTTAGAAATGTTAGCTGAAATGTTCATTTGTTTAATAACTAGTATGGTTATAACCATAAAAGTATACACATGCACTAGAAATACATTTAAGCTATGCCTTCAATCAATCGTTTTTTTCTCTACATCGTATTCAAAGTTCTTTCTCCCTATTAAAATTACGGAACACATGGTGTTGTTACGAACACTAGCCTTGAAGTTAACTGCTAGTTTTAAACTCGTTCTATTTTTAACTGTCATTCGTTGGCATTTGCTTGTATTTATTGATAACGTACCTTGGTCGCTTCTCTAAGAACTGTTTTGGATAATAATACATTTCCATATTACACAGTTAACGCGTTTGTATGCAGTGTACATCTCATTAATCTTAAGATACTTATTCTTATCAAGATTTAAAATTCTACAGTTTCAAGAAAAATGCATTCAATACTGATATTTTTGAAATGCACGTTTGTAAGCTTACAATGATGAAATTTACATGAATCGATCTCTTTGTTATCGTTTCTGTTTGTCTGGAAGAAAGCAATAACAAAATCAGGTATATAAAACTCAATTCAATTAAACTGTGTCGTTAAATCAAATTCAAAGTAATTACCACTAGCTGTAGCTGCATTTTCAAAACATTGGTACATGTTTAATAAGATAGATAACTTCCTTTCCTTTAATATGTTTGATCTTAATATATCAGCATAGTTAGGAATATACGTAATTACAAGCATTCTTAATTCAATTGTTTTCATAAGAACCTACCAGCCTGGGCAAACGAGCATCATCATATGTAACATCTGGTTTCTTAGATTCCCATATGACAAATGTGTTGTTTTTGTCGTTTGAACTTTTTTTGGAATGTATAGTTTTATCCTTGTAATCTGAAGAAAATTTTGCTAGCAATCTTAACAGAAACAAGAACGCTTCTGTTTTTCCTAGTTGTAACCCCTCCCAGACTCATTCATCGTAGTGATTAACTTCTGGTTTCGAGATCGTACATGTGTTGACCGCTGTTCATGTTAAACTGGTATAATCGAGTATATCTAATACTTGTCCATGGTTACTTATCTGATGCTGACAAAACAAATGTGGAAGGAAGTTATTAACGAGTCTAACGTCTGGAGTACATGTATATGTTCTATTAGCATCTCTACTTCTTATTTTGAAAGTCATAAATATATCTGTATTATGCGGATGAAAAAATCCGTCGCCTATATCAACGCCAAGCTCTATAGATTTGTTTGGTTTGTTCAAGTTATCAATTGCCTTAGAATTTGGTTTAAATTTTTGAAACACATAATCCTTAATATTCTCCATTTATAATATAAATATAGATCAACCATAGATCCTAAAGACAGTTAACTTTAACCAGCAAGAGGAACAGTTACATTGGATCCACTAAAGTCAATCACATCACATTCGTGTCTTTAAGAGTTATTGTAATTATGTTAAACTTATTGTTTTGTACTGGAAAAATGCTTTTTCAAATGCTTCGTATTTAATAGGCTCTTTAAACTCTGCATTACTTGGAAATGTTGCGATGATATCTCTTCCATTGTCTTGTTCTGCAACAATACCGTCAACAAGATCACAGTGAGTGATTATTCCATCAAATGGATGAAACGTAGGAAGAGTATCTCCAACATGTTTCTGTCTTATGTAAATCTTTCTCAGTAAAGACTAATAGACTGTGTATTGAGTCAAGATGTAAATCATATACGCTGCTAATTTTAACGCGATTTAATGCTATGTTTTGTGTTAATGACACCTTATTGTTTAAAACGTCATCTAACTGGATATATTACTCAAGTTCTTTTAGACTATATTGCCCGGGTAGAAAACAATCTCAGCAATTTCAACAGTTTCAGTAACTTTGCCAAATGATGTTTGTTCTGTCCTCTTTGGAATATTAATCGTTAACTTGATGTTGTTTTTTTTTCTAAAAAGTTTGGTGTTAAATATGTCGTATAAAACAATTTACAGGTGCAATCTCTGCACTACCGGGTTGGAGTTACTGGTCATCCACCAGGCGCCTCCCCATGTGGCGGATAGGGGAATGCCGACCAGATATGGTGGGTACCGGAAATATTCCGGGGCGGACCAAACCAGTACTGCTGCCTTGCAGTTAGTAGAGGGATCTACAAAGGCTAGGGGAAGATAACCCCGAACAAAAATATCATGGTGAGGGGAAGCAGCATCACCATTACCACTCTGAGGCTGAAGATGAATGACATCGGCAAGGCTCAGAGATGGACAGAGGGCGACATCTTGAATGTCTACCTTTACTGCTAGGTCGTAGAGCTGACAACTCTACACCGCTAAAACATGTCAAGAAATAGTAACAGATGGTTCATGGATTCTCCTGGTGTAAAATATTCCGGAGGTAAACTAGTCCCTCATTCGGATCTCCGGGCTGGGACTGCTTCAGGGGGCTCTACGAACAGGATTAAGAAAGACCTTAGAATAGGAACGTGGAACGTACGAACATTATACTAAACGGGCGCTCTTCAGGTGGCCGTAAGCGAGACCGAAAAGTACGAGCTAGACTTATTAGCGATACAAGAAGTTCGGTGGGAGGGTCAAGATAGCATCCGACAGGGCAAGTACACTTTCTACTACGGGGGAACACAGTCACACGATTTCGGAACAGGGTTCCTCATTAAGAATAGTATCCTTCAGGCGGTTCAGAATATAGAGTTCGTAAACGAAAGACTATCGTACGTTACGATACATACTCGATGGGGTAACACGGTTTTATTAAACGTCTATGCTCCGACCGAGGTGGCTACTGATAACGACAAAGATATATTCTACGAGGAGCTAGAAAGGTTGTTTGACCGATTACCGAAGTATAATTCGAAAATTGTGTTGGGTGATTTCAATGCAAAGGTAGGGAGGGAAGAAAAATATAGACCTACTATAGGCAAATACAGTCTTCACGAAAAGACCAACAACAATGGAGAAAGACTGATAACTTTCGCGATTTCGAAAAACTTACTGGTAAAGAGCACGTACTTTGAACACAAAGGCATACACAAATACAAATGGGTATCTCCGGACGGCAAAACTCTCAACCAGATCGATCACGTATTAGTAGACAGACGAAGACACACCAACATAATGGACGTTAGGTCGTACAGAGGAGCGGAAGGTGACACCGACCATCAATTAGTGATCACAAAAGTAAGGGAAAAGTTATGCATCGCGAACAGAGAAAGCAAGGGATCAAAATAACTGAAATTCGAAGTGAAACTATTAAATAATCCGAGCATAAAAGCAGATTACCAACTCGAACTCTCAAATAGGTTCGAAATCCTAGCCGACTCGAGTAATAAGAATGATGATATTAATAATGAAATTCATGTAAGTAAGATGTGGGAGGCAATTCGTGAAACAATTAAGAGCGCAGCGAAGGAACGCGTAGGTGAGAAGAAACAACAGAAAAACAAACCTTGGTTTGATGAAGACTGCCGTAAACTTCATGAGGAACGAAAACAAGCAAGGCAACGATGGCTAAGTAATAAAAGCGAAGCAAATACCAACCATTACAGTAACGCGAAACGAAACGCCACACGCGGGTTCAGAAACAAAAAGCGAGAATATCTGACGCAGAAGATTCAGGAGATTGAGGAAAACGGGAAGACAAATAACATACGAGATCTATACAAAGGGGTAAACTCGTTAAGAAAAGGTTACCAGCCGAGGTTAGGAATGATTAGAAATGAACGTGGAGATCTTCAGGCGGATCCGACTAAAATTGTCGATGTGTGGAAAAGTTATTTCGACAAACTTCTTAATGTACACAGCGGGGAACAAACAGAGGAATTTGAAATCCATACCGTAGAACCGTGGATTCCCGAACCTAGCGAGATCGAGATCGAAATGTCGGTTAAGAAATTGAAAAATTTCAAATCACCAGGAATAGACAATATTCCAGCCGAATTAATTAAAACAGGAGGAACGGCACTAATCAAGGAACTACATAAATTGATAAGTGCTATATGGAGAAAGGAGGAGCTCCCAAAGGAATGGAAAACATCAATAATTGTTCCGATTTACAAAAAAGGCGATAAGTCGGAATGCAATAATTACCGCGGAATCTCGTTACTTCCAACTTGTTACAAGGTATTAAGTAATATTCTGTTAACACGCCTAAATGTATACGTAGATGACCACGTTGGACCAGATTTTTGCTTTGAGACAAATTTTGGAGAAGAAATGGGAATACAATGGGACGGTTCATCAGCTATTCATTGATTTTAAGAAAGCATATGATTCTATCAAAAGGGAAAAGTTATACAGTATCCTGATACGATTTGGAATTCCGAAAAAATTGGTCCAACTAGTGAAGGTGTGTCTCAGCGACCCCATAAGCAGAGTACGGATAGGTAATAATATATCAGATAGTTTCAGGATTCGCAACGGATTGAAACAAGGCGATGCCTTGTCACCACTACTGTTTAACTTCGCGTTAGAATATGCGATTTTAAAAATTAAAGGGGACAAAAAGGGACTATCATTGAATGGTTTGAATCAACTGTTTGTATACGCGGATGATGTAGATTTAATAGGGGACGATATAGATGCACTACAAAGCAACACCGCTGTCTTAGTAGAAGCGTGCGATGAGATAGGTCTAAAGGTAAACATAGATAAAACAAAGTACATGATAACAAGCCGAAGCTTGAAAGTAAACAAATTTATATACTTGGGAGCGTATTTACATACATACGTACATACGTAACAAGCAAAAATGAGGTCACGGAAGAAATAAAAAGTCGCTTAATATCGGGGAACGCATGTTTCTACTCAGTTCAAAAACTTCTAACATCGCGATTATTATCAAGGAAATTGAAATTAAAAATATACAGAACGGTTATTCTGCCGGTAATACTTTACGGTTGCGAAAGTCTGAGTACGACCGTAGCAGATGAACATAAATTACGTGTATTTGAAAATAAGGTTTTGAGAAAGATATATGGTCCGAAACGGGACGAGATGACTGGAGAGTGGAGGAGACTGCATAATGAAGAACTCCACGGACTGTACGATTCACCAGATGTTGTAAAAATAATGAAATCGAGACGACTAAGGTGGGCAGGCCATGTAGCTCGGATGGGGGAAAAACGAAGATTATATTCTATCCTGGTTGGAAGGCCGGATGGAAAGAGGCCATTGGGAAGACCGAGACGTCGTTGGGAGGACAATATTAGAAGAGATCTTCGAGAAGTAGGTGTTCGTGATGAAAACTGGCTTGATACTGCCCAGGATAGAATCCGAAGGCGAACGTTTGTTACTGCGGCGATGAACTTGCGAGTTGCATAAGCCATAGAGTTAGTTAGTTAGTTAATCTCTGCACTATGTTCTGTATTATCAAATGGGTGGTGAAGATACATACTTAACACATACGATATTCTATTCAAATAAAAAGCCATTATCTTATATAATAAATAATATTATGATAAATTGGGATATTGAAGTGAAGATATAAAGAGAAACAACAAAGCAAAAGACAATTTACCAGAGGATATAAGATTCTTAATAGTCGGATCTACTGGTTCCGGTAAAACAACATTAATGGTACATAACTTACTTTCAATTATCACCAAAGTGGTTTGATTACGAGTATATATATATATATATATATATATATATATATATATACTCTAAAAGTTTACACCAAAAAAGTACCAACCATTGATAAAGCTATTATAAATTTATTAGACGATAGAATATTATTAGATAAAAATAGATTAGATTAAAATATATTAAATATTATTAGATTAGATAACAGTTATAGGAAGAAGCGAAGAGATTATTCCATTAGATCAATTTGAAAGGAATTCTGTTTTTGTATTTGACGACTTTATTCTATAGATCAAAACAACATTAGAGAATACATTACAAGTGGAAAACATAAACATTTAAGCTGCATCTATCTTGCTCAAGGATATAGTAAAGTACCAAAGAAACTAGTGATAGAGAACTTAACCTTACTCTGCTTATAAAGACAAGACAATACTTATCTTAAACATATACATTAAAGGTTGTAGTATCTGATGTATCTTTTGAGAAACTTCAATAGTGATGCAACAAGGGTTGGAAGAAATCGTATGGTTCTTCAGTTATGACGAGGAAAGCTAATATTCGTAAGTATAGTGATAAGATAAATTATTTCCTGAAAACATAGACTACAACACCGTTTTATGCTCTTATCCATAAAACTATAGGTCTTAAAATAAATAGTAGAAAAAATAGTATTGATGTTTTCGCATATACCAATATTTAACTTATATTATGATAAACAACAAACATTTAAGATTAATTCAATTAAACAAGTAACCATAAATGATAACGTAGATAAACGTAAACACACGCCAACGAAAACATAAAGCACAATAAACTTAAATGTTTTCTAATATAATAAATGAACAAAGTTAATGTTGAAATAGCTAAGAAAAATCTTCAACTGAATGATGAACATATAAGAAGGATTAAAGAGAAAAATCGTGGAACATATGAAATGTATAATCGAAAAGACTAATCGATTATTGACGTTCTCCAAGACCTCGGTAAAGATATAAGACACCTAGTAACAGAAGAAATATCTAACTCACCACTTACCTCCTAAAACATTCGATGACAATATAAAGAGTTTTCTACACCACCGTCATCTCCATCATAAAAACGTAAACAAAATAATCCAACTCCATAAAGAAAACCATATGAGATATCCTATTAAGTAGAAGGTATACATCCAATTCCATCTAGAAAAAACCTACATACCTTGGATCTATTGCTCCACTATAAGAGGAGAATAAGAACTTTAAAGAGTAGGGATGGTATAATAAAGAACTTAGTTAGAAACGCAGAAGTGAAAATTAGGAATAATCACTTAGTTAAACATAATAGGGCGTGTGATGGAACTGAAGGATTATGAAAGCTTATAACAATCAGTACATAAAAGACTATAGTGAGGATGATCTTGAAAAGTACACAGAAATATTAATAGATTGGAATGCAGTATTTCGAAACAATTATAGAACAAATGAACCTAAATATAGTACAAGTGCAAATTATAACGCGATGATAAAAACTATACGGATGAGTTATATCAAATCAACATGCACGTCAGTCCATCCAACTAATTTCTACATCACAATAAGTCCGGCACTGCCAGAAGTATGTTATACAGGAACAAGAGGTTATGGCGAAACCGGTGATTTCGAGGCCCCGTAAGAAAGAGATGTTAAGGGTAGGAATGCGAACTTTCAAAGTTAAGGAGATATGGCAAATTAATGCAAGTGTGCAAAATTTTATATTCGTGGCTTGCAGCATATTCGAGTTGTGGACCTCTGAAAATTGTGTACTTTAGGCTGCATCATTGACTCACTCACTGACGAATCATATCGTTTAGGGCTTTTGCAATAAGTTAGCAACATAAATTTAGCATGAAAATGAAGGGTGATAAGTAGACGCCATCCTAGGTTCAAAATGGTGGCAAGACTGAAGTTTTCAGATAATACACAGCCTAAACGGATGGATCTAGGAAAAAGGAATTTGGTATGACGGTACATCATCACTAGTAGGTCACGAAAACACTAAAACCCCACAAGGACAAAAATGCGTTGCATGTTTCCACTACGTTCGTACGATATTAGGAAACGCTTCCAAGAATTACGGACGCACTTGTACAAGATGAGAAAAAGTTGTAGAAGTTTTCCACCATATTTTCGGATAAGAAGGAAGAGTAATAGATCATAAAATGCTTTTTTAAATAAATGCCAATGGATATATTTGGATTTAGTGAGAAAACCTCCCACGTAAACCACACAGATCAATCGTTAGTATTCGAAAGTATAAACAAGTTGTACCAAGAATTCGAAAGATCCAAGACACGCATGTTGTACCAAAGTAATTCAAAAGCTTTCGTGAGTATAGATAACAATTGTATTCGAGGCTAGATAATTCAATGTCTTAGAGTAACAAATATCACCCAAAGTTAATAAAATCATACGTTAATGACAGAGTTACAAATATCGTCGAAGACTAATACATTTGGATTACTCATCAGTATGGCCCGGGAGTTTATGTTATAACATATATTGATTTTACATGGAAATCGGATAATGGGGTGAGATCTTCACGTATCAGGCGAAAACCAGCTGAAATAAGCAAAGTTGATAGGACATATTTTGACTTATTTTCCAATTTGGAAACATATTTCTTCATTTTTCTAATGACAATACATATTTCTATATATATATTTTGCAATATACTTGCACAAAATCGATAATTTTTTAACTTTTTCTTAAACTTCTGCCAAAGTGATAAAATCCGCATTCTCGCTGTGGTCGATTGAACTTGCATCAGACTATGCGAAACGCATTTAGTTTTCTACCAGGTTAAAATTTAGTACGGGATAAATAATACCACCTTGCGTTATGATGTCGAAAATCGTTTAAAACAAAAAGCTCTCTGGTCATTGTTGAACGTGCGCACGACAATCACAACTGTTCTTTTCTTCTTTACATTTTTCCCTTTTAACAAAAACAAACAAATTAGCATTTTGTGCTGAAAAAATAGTTATTTTTACGTCAGTCAAAATCAACAGTAGTTTTAGCCAGGAGTGCAGTGGAGCAAGTGTAGAGGATGCCTATTGTGAAGCAATCTGTTTCGTTAAAGTTGAGAGCATACGTTGCAGAATTTGGGAGCGATGTATTATCTACAGATGACAAGATATTGTTCCGTAAATTCTGTGAATCCACTGTGGGATATTCGAAAAGATCTTATGTATTGCAACATTTAGATACAACGAAGCATAAAAGAAATGTGTGTAGGAAGAAAGCGAAATCACAAACGCTACTTCATGTGACATCGTCCCTGAGCAGTCGAATGTCCTCTTTCTCCAAGGACCTGTGTAAAGCATTTATCGCATCGGACATCCCTCTGTGGAAGTTGGAAAACCCTAATCTTCGTGAGTTTTTGCACAAGTACTGCGACAAGGAAATCCCTCACGAATCCACACTTAGGAAGGCCTATGTGGAAAATGTCTATAGTGAAACTATTTGTAACATCCGGCAGAAAGTGAAAAATAAAAATTTCTGGTTATCAGTGGACGAAACGACAGACTGTTGCGGACGTTATATAGTCAATGTTGTGCTTGGTATTTTGGAACCGGAACAGGCTGGAGAAATTTTCCTTGTGCATGTTCAGCAGTTGGAGAAGGTTAACCATTCTAAAATCGCTTGCTGTATTGAAAACGCAATGCAGGTGGTTTTTCCAGAAGGCGTTCCTCGTGACAGGCTTCTCGTACTTGTAACGGATGCAGCTAGATATATGGTGAAAGCAGGAAAAGTCTTGAAAGTGCTATATCCCAAAATGATCCACATTACCTTACGGAGTCCACAGACTATGTGAAGCAAGATACCCCAACGTAGATCGCTTCGTGTCAAATATGAAGAAATTTTTCTTAAAGTGTCCATCACGACGCCAGTCCCTAAAGGAGGTTGCTCCGGATATTGCTATGCCAACACAGCCGGTGGTGACACGGTGGGGAACATGGCTTAAAGCAATTCAATATTACTGCGCCAATCTGCCTATTCTTGCTGAAATAGTTGCTGGATTTCAAACTGAAGATGCAGCATGTATTAGTGTTGTTCAGGAATTGCTTAATGATATTAAATTAAAAGATGATATTGAGTACATTTCTGCAAATTTTGGGTTTCTGGTGTCATCCATTGAGCGATTGGAGACAAATGGTCTCAGTGTGCAAGACTGTCTTGAAACCGTAGAAGATCTTAGAACAAAGTTGTCAACAGCAAAGGGACCAACAGCAGATTTGGTGAAAGAGAAGTTCACTGCCATCCTGAACAATAATCCTGGATATAGCACTTTCACCAACATCGCCACTGTTCTGAGTGGTGACGGAGAATTACCTCTCAAAAGTGTTAAAGAAGATTTAACACCTACAGATACAGTATGTTTGAGGTTTGCTCCTTTGACTTCGTGCTATGTGGAACGTACATTCTCACGCTACAAGTGGCTGCTTGTAGATAATAGGCGAAGTTTCACAGAAGAGAACCTGAAGAAGGTCTTCGTGTCACAATGCAATGCTTAAAATTACTTTTGCCTATTGATTTGTCCGATCTTTATTCTTCATATTCAAGTGTATAGCATAGTATGACATTGAGATATATACATTCTCTCCATGTGTGTGTGTGTGTTCAACTAAAAGAAACTGAAATCACAAGTTCTAGAGATTCGTTACAAGCTGTTCAAATTAACACGAAAAACCTTCTATAATTGTTTTATTGAAAAATGTTCCTTTTGTAACCGTAAGCTAAGTAAAATAAAACATTAAAAAATACGATAGAACTTTCCTAAAAAATCTGTTTAGAAACGCTTGTATAATTAATTTAACTTAAAAATGTTCCTTTTGTAGCTGTCAACTAAGTTCAAATAAAACATTTTAAAAAATACCAAAAAATGAAACCATAAATAAAAATGAGTTTGTAAATTAAGTACTCATATTCTAATTTTTTCTGTGTTTTGGGGAGGTGACATTTTGTTACTTTTTTTAAAATTTCCTTACATTTTTTCAAGTTTTTATGACATACTTACATACATATTTTACAGTTTTATAGGGCATAAAGTCCCAGGCCCTACTCATCAGTAACACGTTACATAATTTAACAAAAAGACATACTATAACATTAGTAGGACAATTACGACTAAAATGTAAAAAATATTTAAACAATTCAATATGAACAAGTCACATATTCCTGTACGAGGGTTATCCACATAAAAGTTATCTACATGAGTTTAAAAAGCAAAACTTACTTCTCTTTGAGCCTGAACCCCTTGCAGCGTTAGAAGATGTTCAATGACTGTTTGTTATAATATATGTAGAAACAAGTTTTACTGTGTAATAAATGTATTGTGTAAAGTGTAAGAAGGTAACAGAAATTACGAAAGAGTCATTAAGATCTAAGACAACGAAGAATGGTCGGCGACTTAAACAAGGTGAATGTTCAATATGTGGTATAACTAAAACTCAGTTCGTAAAGCAAGATTGACTACATGGATCTGGGGTAAGGGAAGATCTGTCTAGAAAAGATACATAAATCTTTAAGAAAGAACTATCCAAGACGATCTGTTATTACTAATTCTATTGATGATTTATGGCAAGAAGACTTAGTACAACTCGATACTGGTAAGTTGAAAAGTATATCTAAGATCAATGAAGGATATAAGCATCTGCTAACAACTATACATACGATCTCTGAGTATATCTTTGCTATTCCATTAAAAGACGAAACAGGAATCAACATCCCTAAAGCCTTTAAATCTATACTTAACACTCGAAAATCTAAGATTTCTTAACAATCATATCAAGATGAAGAGTTTTACAACAAGCAGTTTAAGCAATTAATGAGGGAATATAAGATTAGTCACTACTCATCGTACTCAGAAAAGAAAACGTCCGCTATTGAGCACTTTAACAGAACACTAAAATAAATGTTGTTCAAGCAATTTAGTGTACAAGGTAATTACAAATGGATTGAGATATTACCAAAGCTAGTAAGTGAGTTTAACAATACAATACATCCAATAACAGCGATGAAACTTATAGACGTTAAAAGAGTAATGAAAAAGACTATTCGACGATGTGTATAGGTAGAAATGTGTATCTGTTAAACTCAAATTCAAAGTTGGAGATAGTGTAAGACTTTCTAAGCTTAAAGGTATAGTTCAAAAAGTTACACTCCTAATTGGTCAACAGAAATGTTCGAAGTATACGAAACAATCCTCCAATGCATAGAATTAAATCTGTTAACGAAGAACATATTAAAGGTTTGCTTTATGAGCAAGATATGTTAAAGACGAGACATCCAGATGTGTACTTAGTTGAGAAGGTATTAAGGAAGAAAGGAGATAAAATTATGTAAAGTATTAAGGTACAAATTGTAAATTTGTACTTTTTGGGCCATTATAATAACTAATCTCGAGTCCATTAGCTGTTAAGTCTAAAACCACAGACAAACACACATGCCCCAGCTGGGATTCGAACCCAACACCTTAGAGTTGATGGTTTTGCGATTCAAACCGCACGAGTATCACTTCCGCTTAAGTGTTTAGGATTTAGTGAGACTCATAATAGTTGTTAGATAAGAGTAGTGTTGTTATTCAAACCTTTTTATGGATTGATCCTTAAAAACATATCTGTATAATAAAAGGAAATATGTCGTTCTACTCAAACAAGAAGAATGAATACAAAGTCTTGCTATATGTAAGAATTAAGGAGTTAGAGAAGAATAAATCTTATGAGATTATATGTAGGAAGCGAATTGATACTAGAGATGGTGAACAAAGAATATGAGTACACCTAGACTACAAACTATCATCGTTACTGCCACAAAGAATTAACGAAAATACGGAACAATTAAACAAGGATTTAAAGACGCAGAGCGTTCATTTAAAGTATGTAAGGTTTAAAAGAATGTACAAATGGTTATTCAAGACACCACATTACATTCAAATGTCTACCTAGAAAGTAGTGTAGTCATGTATTTGCACGTTAAACATTTTGTGATTACAGTCATAAAAGTATATCAATTAATCCCATCTGACGTGACATGTTACAAACTTACACAATAGCATTGAACTTTGTAAGCGTTTATTATGTTTATACTACAATAGTGGAAACGGAATTTGTTACTACTAAAAATGAGAAGTTGCAAGCTTCTATAAAGATAACCAGTTGAAAAAAATGAAATCAGTTTGCAATATTTATGTAAAAGACAAGATGTTAAGGATGAATAAATTAAATACTACTATCTGTGATGATGCAAAGATGAAATAAACGAAATTAGTTTTTATTGTTCATGTAAGAGACAAGACTAATATATATGGCTAATATATACTAATGACTACTGAAACTCTATGACGATTGTACAATTGAAGCAGCTCCGTAAGCAGAACAACATCAAATGTTACTATAAACTGAGAAAGGCAGAGCTGATTTATAAAATTATACAACGAAACAATTTGTGGAATTATGATTTTACAAGGCAATAGTGATATGAACTTAGCACACCTTAGCACACAGCACGCTAGATTTACTAGCATACGAGACTACCAAACATTAACAAAGGACTAACTAATTCAGAAGATTAAAGAGGCGAAACAATGGAGATGTTTTACGAAAATAAAAACCACAACAACAAGAGGTAGTTTTTGTACAGGAGGTGGTCTTTGTTTGCATCGGTAACTGTATGTCGGGTGTGGTTCTTGGTACGTGGAGCATTTCGGTGGTTGTTGTTGATTGTTTGTACAGTTCTTAGTGGGGTGAAGACCGGAACAGTATTCGCATTTGATTTGGTTTTGCATTTATCAGTTGTATGAGTGTGGTATTCCTGACATTTTTCGCACCTGATAGGTAATGGTGGAGCAGTACGAGATGGTTCGACTTTATATCTTGTCCTATATATGTACGCGTCTGTTTCCAGTAGATAGTCAATGGTTTCCTATGAATGGTACGCGTATCATATATGTTGCTCCGTTGTTCTTTCTGATGCGTAAAGATTTGAAAATTTCGTGACCATCAGCTTTGAATTCATCTGTGACTTCATCCTCCATGTAGTCCGGATTTACCCCGCTGATCACTACTGACAATGTCGGTGTTTTCCGTGAAGGTGACTGTTGTCTAATGGTTTTCGAAGTAAGTTTTGTTAGATGAGCGTTGTCCCGAAAATTTCAAAGCTAGCTTTGTTTCTAATGGTTGTTGCAAGATGTTCGTCGTAGAACTTAATATGCACACCATTTCGTGTAGGTACAATTTCGGAGGTCTGTGATCGTGGGGAAGGTGCTTCGGATTCTGAAATTTCGGTTCGAAGTTGGTCAAAAGAAATGAATGAAGTTTGGATGTTGCCTTGTCCTCTTGATTAGTGACGTCTATTGAACTAGAGTCTTCAGAATTAGAATCACTTATGGTATGGGTGTATGGGTATGATGCTTCAAAGGTACGTCGATGGCGTGGTATTAATCCTAATGTAGAATATGGCGGTGGTCCGGTAACAGTGGGCGGCAAGTCCTAATGGTAGCTGATTTTGATTTTAATAACGTAGGGCCTTGGCCCTGTATTTCGAGAAGATGACTAATAACTACAGATAAACGATGGTTAACTGCTGTGTATAAGAAAACGATGTCTCTGTGCAATGACTGCCTTCTCAGTCTAACTCCACCCTCCGACAATGAAAATTGCTGTCGATCCTAAACTGCAGGTACGTGTACTATTCTCGATTGTGCGTCTACAACACAAGGTTCTCGGAAGCACACTAAGCATATAAAGTTAGGCTCAGCTAACTTATGTTTGACAATAACATACAGTCATTATACAAGCCACATAGATGTACAATCATTTGCATTTCTCTTCTTTTACATTATAATTGCGTTGCCTTCATCTTTCTAATTGTTTTCCACTTAACATGTACTTAATTAAGTATTATTTCAACCCATTGCTTCATAAAATTGACTTCAAACCATTAAAACTACATTATTTAATCATTTAAACAACGCGCAAATTGACAGTAACGCAATCTCTCGGGCCACTTGTCTTGAGATCGAAATATATTAAGCTGTCATATCCAATGACGTCATTCTTATGTCAGTTTATAGAATATACATAAGTTGCTCATTGCCTCAAAATGGCTGCCATATATCCAAAATCACTCTGAAATATATGAAATCCATTCATACCAACATTATTAGTTTTATTAACGTTCGGATATTGAAATAGCAATATAATAATAAAATTTAATATAGTACAAAAATATATCTGAAATACAGACTTATCAGCCATATGGCCATAAGCTATTGCAAGTGTATGAATGTGTATATTCAGATCAAAATACGTAAAGGACACCTATTAGTGTTATTAAAGGAGACAAGAAAGGAACATACTCAAAACAATTTATACCTTTGTTAAACGAATTTAATAAGAAAACAATACAACATTCATTAAATGGTGGTGAAGCTACTGTGTGCAGAACAACGTTTGATTGTTATGATTCTACAACAAAGACTGTGTATCAATACCACGGATGTTGACACGATTGCAGAAAGCATTTTAAAGGATCAACTGTTAACAGTGTTAATCACGAAATAATGGAAGACTTGTACGAGAAGACAGAAGGACGAAACAAACAAATCAAAGATGCTGGATACAATTTGTTGAGATATGGGAATGTGATTAGAAGAATTGAAAGAAATATACGTATATGAAGAATAAAAGAAGTTTTAGAGAAAACTGAAGTTTAGAAATGCCTTTTCGGTGGTAGAACCAATGCATCCGAACTTAGATGAAATATATATAGATGTTTGTAGCTTGTATCCAGCTCTACTCATTTATGATGAGTTTGCTTTAGGTCAATCTATTACAATAAAGAACGTAACACCATAAAACTAGATAAAGAAGCAAAACTTCGGATATGTAGCTATTAAAATACTACCACTTAAAAACTGTATCACCGTGTATTACCATTTAAAGAGAATACTATAAACAAACTTATGCTCTCTCTTTGTAACCAGTGTATGATTGATATAACAATAACATATAATCATAGTAATTAAGAAAGAATGATAACATGTACATGGACAACAATAGAACTAAACAAAATCTTACAGAAAGGATACCAACTAATTCAAGTATATCATAAAATACATTACCTCACCAAAACTAGCAAAGACTTGTTTAAATGTTATATCATTAAAACCTTTATGAAGATCAAAGTATATGTATCAGCTTGGCAAAAAGACTTCAAAACAAAACAACATTAGATTAAAACAATTAAGAAAACATTAGATATAATCTTAGAAAAAGAAACGATTGATCCCAGCCCTGGAAGGAAAGCATATCCAAGATATGAGTAAACACTTTATGGAGTAAGTCTGAACAAAGACAGAACCAAACTGAAACTGCATGCGTCGCAAATGTTAATCGATGGTTTGAACTGCTTCTAGATGATACAATAGATATATCTGAATGTTTGTTTGTAAGTGGTGAAATTGTTCAAGTGTCTTACTAGTATAATGATATATACGTTGGCAACTAAACATCAACCAATATACACATTGCTACATTTACAACAAGACACGCAAGACTGAGGCTTTACAACATGTTAGATAAATTGGGTAAAGCTGTAGCATATTAAGATACGGACTCAATATTGTATTTAGTTAACGAAAACGAAGTGAAATCAAGAAGTAATCTTCGTGGATGTACTAATGAATTAGGAAACAATATTTATTAATGGTACTTAAAGGTCCTAAGAGCTACTGTTACACAACAAACAATGGAAAAACTTAGAACATTCTTTAAACTTAATTTTAAAAGTATGGAAAAGATTAAAAACAAACAATAATTTAACTATCCTACAACCAGATAACAAGAAAGAGGGAAACAAAGGACTTGATAAACAAACCAATAGAAAAAGAGTTCAAGCTGGATTATAACAAAAGATTTATCTTAAAAGAGAAATAAATATAATTGAAAAGTTACCATATGATTTATAAGGACTCAACTTTAGTAATAACAGTTAAGTCATAAAATAAAAAAGGCGAAGGTAAATCATTTTCAATGCAATAAACGTGACAATATGGAAAAACAGCTGAAGAAGAAACACACAACTGAAAAGTCAAAGAAAGGTGTGAAAGATATATGCACATCTGTAAAACGAAAACACGTAACTTAGAAATACTGGTATATCAGTGATTTCTGTTATAGATCGTCTGTCTAGTCGGCGTAGATGAAAGATAAATATGTAAATTCAATTGTTAGTAACATATTTATTCTATATTTATAGGTTAGTAAGTGTCTTCGATGCATATTGTTCCATAAAGCTCTTAAAAGTTATACCTAATAGGGAAGAGGAAAACTTTGCACTATAGAGTGAACTATTATGAGTGATTAAACATGCTTATGTGTGTGTGCGTCTGTATGTTTGTGTGTTTACCGAAAGAGGGAGAGATGTGTAAACAAGTCTGGTAAAAGTGTTTTGTCTATTGTCCTAAAATTTTCCTGAATACACGCCATTACTACAAACATATCTTATTTTCTCTTACACATAAACACAGGGAATAGGAAAGAAATGTGGACCAGGATCTGGTGGAGTGACTGATAAAGAAAAAGAAGTTATAGTTAATCGCCACAACGAATGGAGGGCAAGAATTGCTAATGGAAAAGAAACGAGAGGTTCTCCAGGACCCCAACCACCTGCCAGTGACATGCATAAATTGGTAAACTGTTTGCTTTTTATTATTCACTTTGAGGCACAATAAAACCTTCTCTTTCACTTATGCTCGTACCTCACTCATTCCTCCACATAGTGTAAGGTATGAGAACGGTAATTCTTCTTTTAACAAATTGTCATAGTGTATACTAGGTTGTGGTGTAACAACATCTTTTAAAAATCTGGGTACGTGGAAGCAGATACAAATATCTGCGTACGTGCAACGTTATCATTTTGCTAAATCAAAATCCAGGATAAACGTAACGTTTGTTGGATTCATTCAGAGGCAAAGGATAGTATATTACTGACGGCAAATGTGTAATAGGTCGGGTAAACTGGAACGTCATGTTTTCTTCAATACTTTACTTATACAATCTATCTGCAAAGAACAACTTATTTGTACAGAAAAGATGACAAGTTCAATTCCCTTCTTGCATTGTGAAACTCGACGGTTAGAGCATTTAAACATTTTGAAGGCGGCGGACTCTTCCTGCGTGCCTATTTTGCGAGCTAGAAATCCATTGCAAGGACCGATTTCATCCAGTATACTATTTATCGTTTTTTGTAAATGTTCCAGCAATATTTTGGTTTCAAAACAAATATCTGAAATATTTTCGTTCAAATATAAAGTAATTTGCAAAACGAAAGAGTATTTACAGGATAAAGTGGAATAGGCAATGGCGTTTAATGTGGAATTGGAATCTTTAATATCTTAAACATAAACTTTGATTGGCAAACACATTTTAAATAATTGTTGTAATGGTGCAAATTAAATTATATTTTAAGAACTCGTTGTGTACAAATAATTCTAAGTATCTTTTCCTTAATATAGTAAACAGGGCTGTATTCCTTTAAGAAATTTTATATTTTTTAATTATTAACTTGAAAACTATTTAGTTGATGGAAGGTTGTGTGGATTTTCAAGTAAGATCCATCTGGAATGAAGGGAGGAAACTATTATTGTTTCACAGAGAAAAAGGATATGTGTTTGTTTTGAATGTCAGCAGTGGTGTTAAAGTTTTAGTTGATATTGTTTAGGAAGTAAATGTGATTGAAAGTATCTTGGCATCTAGATAACTTTTAATTGAATTATTCGAGCCAAATATAGTGTGAACACTGGTTGTATTTTCTTAGTGATATATGTTCGTCTTATCTTTCATTAAATACGGATATAGATTAGTAAGCTTCCGTTGGATGTGTGTGTTTCCTCGTACAGAGTGGAATTTGGGGCTGCTGGTGGATGAATTCGTACTGCTGTCTAAACTAAAATGGAACCTATTCTTTCACAGGAAGGTTTAAAATTATATGCTGCTGACCATTGGGTTTTTTTATGCTTTCTGTAGCTTTAGTTTACTATGTACCGATAGGTTTGTTTGCAAATGTAGTTGGATGACACACTTTCGTTATAAGATCAGATCAGTGTCCGGTTTAATACAGCAATTATTCGTCACTATTGCATCTTCCAGGAATATCATTAAAACAACCTTCTAGATTATGAGCTGAATGAACGTAAATTAAGGAAAGCAATGTGAGAAATGTCTAAAGAATGTGTACTCATCTTGGATATTCCACATTACCTCCCTTTTCTCTTTTGTTCCCAATTTTGACCTTTACAAAAAAGTTATATCAAATTCAGGATTGTTATCATTGCTTGCATTAGAAGAATGTAGAAGTTATTTTTTCGTTTATTTTTCTTGTCTCTCTGTGCATAATTAAAGGAACTAGTGCCATAACCGGTATTCCAAATTTGCTGCTCCTACTCTAGTAGATAAGTATCAGGAAATTACTTTCAAGTTTCAAAATTTCACATTCAAGATATTATGTTTCCAATGTGTACACTCATTTTCTTTGTGTTAATTTGTACGCTATTTATTTCTTTAAAAAAATGGCGGCGGAAACGGACCTTTGGAAGTTCAATATATAATAATTTGGAAACAGTGGATTATACATAAACAGTGAAGCTAACAAAAATAAGAGAGCATGAAATTCCCTAAAGGATGGTTTTCGTTTCATAGCTTTATAATAATTCTTTATTAAATTAGAAAGCTTTAATTATTTTATTCAATATTTAAACTTAACGAAATAACTGGTTTTTGTCACAGAGTTCGAAATACATTAAAACCTAAGTACTTTACGCTGAAACACTGCTAAACCAACTGTATAGCTCATAATTTTATCTTGATTTTTTCTCGTGTTTATAGACTCAGTGATTCCGGAAGTATGGAACTTAAACAATAGGCATCCGTGCCCTTGTTTTGAGGAGTGCCTTTATCCGGTGTTGATATAATTGTTAATTGTTACTATTCTTCTGCGGTCTTTTGTTGATGTGTGTGCCTTTCACTTGATGCACTTCATTTACTTGGGAACACTTACTTATTGAATAGCTTATCTGACTTCATTCCCATCCTCATTGCAGAGGGTGGTATGCTTGTATGCTGTGAAATAAGCAGATGTTGGAGGTAGTTACACTGACTTAATACCTGTCGCTCACTTTGGCGCGTTTCATGTGAACACGCTTGCTTTTAACTAGTTCAGTGTTTCCTCTTGGTTTGCTCCATACATTTTCAACATTGCCCTATCTCCTTATTCTATTACAGTTTCTTCGTTGTTGTTTGGTGTATTGGATGCATCAGCTTCTCTACAATACTCATCATCTACTAGAGATTTACAAAAAATAGAAAATCACTATAACCTTCAAAATCAATTGGTTTTCCGCACTTTTCAATACATTTATAAAGATAGATGTGCAAAAAATGTCGGGTCTAGGCCAATATTCCCAACACAAAACGTCTATAGCCCAAAATCATCTCCCAAGTTGCCATTGGCTCTTCTGGCATCCAAAGGTCGTCGCTTGTTGACATCAACACAAAATTATTGAGGGCCTTCTCGCCATCAGAGGGAATTGTCAGACCACGTTTCCAAATTTTTTGAAGTGTATCTCCTGCTATGAACCTTTCGCAGTAGTTTAAAAATTATTAACGTTCAAAAAAGTCCTGTACCTGCTACTGGCGTTCAAAGAATGGATAAAAACCATCGTAAAGTTTACTTTCCAAGTTTGTAGGAAGTTTGGCAACGTTCAACAAGCAAGTTTGCTGCAATATTGTAGAAAGTTTCTAGCCTTAAATGCCAAACTTACTTCATGTTTGGAGACATGCAATGCCAATGATCCTGCAAACTTGCTGCAAGTTTAATGTGCTATTTGGTTTACGTTATATGTACCCACCTGAACACTGATAGCACATTATTCGCTGTTCGGTTCCACTCTCTGGTTCAAAGATCCGTACAGTATTTATGTTACTCAGTCACGTGCCACTGTACGTCGTATTTTGGTTAAGTTTGCTTTCGAAAGAGTTAAGCAGGAATGGGAAAAACAATATATTTTGTGTGTGTTTGCGAAATAAAATTAAAATGTAAAAAAACGGAGTTAAAATTGAAAGGAACGGACAGCTTATATGGTATAAGAAACCTAGTGTTTTACCTATGGGTTCTATATCTGTTTCATTTGTTGCAGTAGAGGAGAGATAATGTTTAAAATCTTATTTTGTACCTTTATGATGTAAAGTATAATCAATTATTTATAAAATAAACTAAAGGTTATATTAAAAGCTTGGCGCTTTAACCATCCGTTTTGTAATGCCTTTTCTTTTGTTGATAGCACAGTTAATGTGGAGGAATGTGGGTACTATCATCGCAAAATTGCGGCCTGTTTTAGCCTAAAAGAAACTGCTGTCTGGTATAAGAAGAGCTCCAGCTGTAAATTTTGCAAAGCATTAAAAGTTAGTTAAAAACAAAGAGTAATTCGCAGCATTTTAACTAAAAAGTACAAATAATATAAACCGTTTAGCTTACGACATTATTAAGCAAAAAGTTCTAAACAAGATCGCGCTTTTCTTTTAACGTTTCAAACATATATTTAACTCCACTAACACAAAACATAAAAATCTAAGAAAGTGCTAAATTTCATCCATTCTACAATATCTTTCGAGTCAGTTAAAATTATAGATTAAGTATTGTTTCGGTATACTATAAAATGTAATATTTAAGGAATAAATGTAACACTTCCTACGTGTGTTCAAACGCAAAATATTAGCAAGCTTCGATTCATAGAAGTGCGCAATGAAATTGAAAGATCAAAAAGTACTTGGGACTATTTCGCTGCTTCCGCTTTGAGAACAAGCACGCGCAGTCGTGTGTTAAACGTAATGTGCATCGCATATATTAAAAAACACATAATTTTAAAAATTACTGTAACTAGCTCGAATGTATTATCTGTCGCTAACACGATATAATCTACGTGATTTTATTAGCAAATTACATGTTATTTATAACAATGGTTTTCAACCGCTGGCCCCCGAAGCTATTTTACTGGTCCTCGAATGAATTCTTTCAGTTCTTTAACACATATGTAGTAAGCTTTTGACGGTTTGAAACTGAGAGTTAAGTTTAACATTTCCCCTTCCCCCACCACAAAAAAAATCTGAAGATGTGTTGCTAACTTTCGAACATCAAATAAACCTCATAATTACTGGCATCTTGTCGACCCTTGATTTAACGCCATGCAATTCATTTTATCTTATCTTATCGACCCTTGAAAGTTCTCCCTGTAATTTGACGGTCCGTGAGTGTTAAAAGATTAAAAATCCTTATTTATAACACGAAGTAACGACATTAGTATTCCCCCGCATGCCGCCAAATTTTTATGTGCTCATTAACTAGAGTGATTTTTTTTAACGAAATCAGTTACACGTGGCTTTTCATAACTATTTTTATTGGTGGCTGTCACTAGGTGTTTATATGCATGTTATAATGGACATTTTCAGTAGTATTTTTATTGAAATAAAAACATCCTGCTAAAACAGAATTTGGAAAAAAATCTTTCTTTTTGTGTACTATTTATAAAGTGACATCAAGCCTTGCTTGCAAACTGTTCCACTCGTGCGCTAAATCGACCGCCGCCATAATATGACGTAAGCAATCAGAATACGGCTTGTCATTGAACTAAATTAAAGACTTGCTACTAGTTGGTTGGTTTGTATTACTAAGAACAAATAGCATAAACAGATGAAAAGAAATTGTGTAAGTGGTGAATAGTTCCTTTGTTCATTAACACGTCAACAAGCTTTCTTTTTTAAAAAAGATATGTTTACTCTGCCAAAAAATGAAAAGCGAGAAAGGGTTTAGCTACGTGAAGTGCGGAGGAATGTAAATAGTATAAGCTGTGTATGCTTCCATCGCCTGTATTCACTATCTATATAATCTATCTTTAATTTTGAATCCCCCCTTGAAGCGTATTAACCATCCCAATAAACTTGGCCTCACAGCTCCTATTTGAAACGAATTAAAACTGCGAAGGTTAGCGATCGATTTAAGGTATCGTACTCGGCACTTTAACAAGTCTTTACATACCTTACTTCATGAAGTTATTCATGTATACGGTAGTAAAACACTCTTCAATGTTTTGAGCACACAAAACAAATTACAAGTGAAGAAAGGACTAGCATGGTGTTATCAAGTTTGTTTCAAGTCTTGGAATAAGATATGATTTGGCAATATTGTTTCTCTATGTAATCGCTACGCGATTGTTTCGATTTAAATAAGTATATTGACATTCTCTCATCTTATTACTATTGAATGTACGTTTATGTCGAGGACAATTACTATTTCTTATGGAGGTAATCTACTTTCATGATATTTGCAGGTACATGATATTTATAAATTTGACATAAGTGCATGCTCATACCGAAATAGTATATGACTGAGACGAATTGTAAGTTGTTTTGTTACGAAGTCCATTTTACGTCCAGGTTTGCGTTTAAGGTGTAATTGTGATTTAGAATCCACCTCCATCGAACATGGTATGGATAGCTGTGGTACGTGTTATTCCGAAGATGATGTTTGCTTACTTCTTTTCTCAATAAAACAGTTTCACAGTTCGAAATATCATGTTCAAATTATTCTTTAGTAAGGTAGTAATTACGACCCACGTCTCGGGTGCATTTTTTATCAACCTTTGGAGTTGTTTTGTTTAAAAAGTACTTCACATTACTGTAGAATGGATGGCGCAGTCGTTAAGGGAAATGCAAAACGCATCGACGCACATTGTTTGTTGATAAATGTGATCCAAATACTATGGATATAATGGTCTATATAGAACAATATGAAATGTTTAGCGAAATATTATGTATTCCCGAAGAGAAGAAGATGATTACGTTCACAACGTCGATAGGTCATCAATTGTACAGTATACTCCATGATTTGTTTTTACATAACATAGTAAAGGATCAATATTTTGATGAAATCTGTTCAAACTAAGGATGCATTACGAAAATAAATCAAACGTTTTAGTTGAACGTTATAAGTTTCATTCCATACAGCAAACAGAATTAGAACCACCAAAAGTCTTTATAATGCAACTGAAGAAACAAGCGTCAAAGTGACAATTTAGAGATTCGATCAAAGATATATTAAGAGAACAAATATTAATACAGGTATTGGATGAGAATACAAGGAAACGTTTCCTTTCAAATCCGAAATTAACACTTCAAAGGACTATGGACATCATTCAAATACAAGAGCAAGTTTAACGTGATTCCAAATGTTCCCTTACTCGGTCTAGTTTTCCACCTGTATATTTTGATATTGGAAATTCGCAACAAAGCAAACATGTAGGACTCTCACAAGATGGTTGGAGAAGTTCACAGCAAGTACGATTATGTTATAGGTGTGGAAATAATTATCATGATCTCGGACGATTATGTTGCAGTTTGGTCAAGGTCAGACCACTTTTTCCGGTATTTTCAGTAGACTACTATTATTCATGTTTCTTGAACAAATGTTGCTAGTTAAGTAAAGCATGGGTTAACATTATGAGCAGTTACCAGTTATCGTACTTCACGCGATAATAGCATAAAGCGGGAGCCCAGCTTACTTGTAATGTTTTCCCGCCAGTTTTTCCATTAGCTGAACGTAACGAGTCAACCGCTTGTGGATTATTCTTGCCGATACCAACCTAGAATATATGTTTCTCTTATGGAAGCAGAAAAGAAGTATTGGACTGGTACATAAAGGAGTTTGTTATATAAAGTGTATGAGTGTGTTGTATCCGGTGCTAACTGTACGAGCAAACGCGTGGGGGAATATATCTTCAATTTGGTTGTTGTTTGAATTCCATAAAGAAGTCTAATTAAGAAGAAGCTTATGAGTATGTTTGGAACATGACCTTTGGAACAAGACTGTTGAAGAGACGGAAATGCCGTGTTACTCTGTAGAGAATTAAAGTCAGAAAAATATATTAGTGAGATTTTAAGTTATTTTGCAAGTAAGTAATTCCAGCCGATAGAAATACAATCCGGACCTATGGTTTTGATTTTGTGTCTTACCGCAAATATAGCAATATATTCTAAATATCAAAATAAGTCTGTTAATCAATAAAAATAATTAGAAAATAGGAACTTATTATAGACATATATTCTATATAAAATACAAGTAAAGATTATAAACTATAAGAACTAGTAGTGATGGTGAATAGATGAGCCAAACAGATCTACAATTTTCGTTTTGACTAGTCCCATAAAATTTGATAAACTTGGTATGGGCAGGCTTTGGTGACAGTTTACGTCGGTTGATTCGTATACAAGATTAATATTTTCAAAATCCACTAACATCCATACCCAATGTTGAATACGAACCAGCAACTTCTTTGGCAGCGTCCAAACAGCCTAGTGACTACCCATGTAGGCAGCTAATCACATGTAATGAGTTTCAAATCCCCATTTGCTTGTAACAAAGATTACATATTAATATTTTGCTAGTTGTAAGTTACGATATACGCCAGACACAAATATTTCTAATTAGGTTTATATTAGTTTTAAATGTACTAAAATTACCTTAAATGACACGCAAAGCAACACCAGAAAATTTACTTACCTGCAATTTGGTCTTTTCCTTAATGTGGGAGTCGTTAAAAATCTAAGAACTGAGTCTTGTACTGACGCTTTTATGGTGCTAACAGAGGTCATAGTTACTACACTTTGAGACAAAAGGATGTGGGCGTGCCAACTAACGCCGCTTTCCATTATGACGAGGAATCAAAAATCTTATCACACACTACGATAAGTGCTTGCATGGAAAGCGTAACTGTGTGAAAAAAATAGTCTAAATATATATAAAAAATATGATTTCCAATGAAACGATTTATTCATGAATTTTCATTGGTTACATTTTAATTGTATTGGGTTGCGATGGCTAAATGGTAGAGCGTTCATCTTTGGTTCGATCGCTGCTCATGCCATGCGGGCTTTGTGGTGGGCAAACGCGGTGTTCGTGAGATTTCTTAATTTCACTACTTCATCTCATAATCATCCCTCCGGCCTGAGTCAAAGTTTATTAAAAGCATCACAAATTAAATTCACATTGCATAATAATTTTAATATGGCAGTTGTTTTCCGACTGGGTTATTTTCCTACTATCCCAAGGAAGAAATAGATAAGTATTCCGCTGCTCAATAGAAGAAAGAGGTCAGTCGTATTTTCTCTCCATAAACATGATTTCTTATTTTCAAATTGCCATTATGAAATATCTATATTTAAACTTAAAATATGCGTACGTATTCTACTGAATAATAAACATTGTTAAAAATGATCAGGTTATTCCATTTAAATTCGTAGATCAAATATTATCGATATATCATTATGATAAGAAGGAATCTAATATATTATTTCTTACGTATCAGGTATGGGATGATGAAATAGCAATGATAGCACAGAGATTCGTAGATCAATGTTTAAATGAACATGACTCCTGCAGGAGGTCAAAAAGTAAGTATTATTATTATTAATGACTAGAAAGAAGAATAGTGTAAGTCCAAAACATACATATGGTATAAATTGATTGAATTGTTATTAACGTCCTGAATGAGTTGGGAAGCCTCTAAGGCGGGGTCATGCCGTTTCTGGTTCAGTGGTCTCTAGACTACTCCTTTCTTTGGACCCCGGCTTGAATTGAACTGTAACCACTGGCATAGAAACCAGGTCCACTAACTTCTCGGTCACGCCAAGCTCATAATTGTTATACCGTACTTTGAGGTGATCTATGGGGAAAAGGGCACATAGACAATGTTAAAGCATAGGCCTATGTGCCCTTTTTCCATAGACCACCTCAATTTATGAGTGAGTTTTCGCACCAAAACAAGAGAGGAAGTTAGTTGCAAAATGTCTGAATGTAAGTCAGTCTTTGAGCAACCATAGCCAAGTACGAGGAAACCAATGAAGCCGAGCTGATAGCTGTTGCAAAAAAGCCGAAGCCATAGTTCCTGTCGAACCAAGGTGTAGAAGAACAAGTCAATGGATGGACAAACCCTAGATTTCGTCGTTTATAGAAGAATGGAATCCGGAGTGGAGGATTCTATATTACGGGTGCTACTGAGACTGCCAGTCAGCGTGAATGAGTGCTATGGATTTAGAGGCAACTACTTATTTCCAGACACCTCTTCCGAAGATATGTAGGAACTGTTCAGAACAAAAATCATACACATATTGCTTAATTCTAAAACGGCAGCGTTTACGTTCTATGTGGAAACACATCCTGAAAGAACCAAGTTGCAACAGAATACAGACCAGGGAATCCAGCATTTATTAAAACCCAGTCTGGATGATTTGCAAGATGTTGCGCAGAAATATGCACGTAGGGAACTAATGAACGTGTGTTTGGATATGAGGAAAGAATACGCGTGAGTGTGTGGATGTACTTTAGTCTTTGATCAACCATGGCTAACATTGAACAGTTCAGCAAAACAGAGTTGATATCTGTCGCAGAAAACGCCGAAGTTGTTGAGTCAAGGTTTAAATTTTCAGTACAGTCGGCCATCAAGTGTTGGAATCCCTAGAACTATATTTTGTGTTACAGGTTAATACTAGACCAGCTATCGGGAACATGAGTGCAACGGATTTATAGGTGACCATATGTTTTGAGACGCGTGAATATCAACAGCGAGTTTACACAAAGAATGGTGAATATGTTGCGAGATCCTGAGACGGTGTAGGGTGCGTTTAAGTTCTAAGTAAAAATCGATTCTGAAGGTGCAGAATTGAAAAGAAACTTGTTTGGAAAATCCAACATTTATTGAAACCCAGATTGATTTGTTTTCAGGATTACGACAATAGGATCCCACTGCATGGCGATGACGATAAAAGTTAATGTTTCTGTAGTGGATTTAAGCTGTGTAATGGAATTCTAGTACTGTGTGGTGGAACCCTACTTACTCAACTGCGTATTGGACATAAATTGGGTATGGCGCGACGTACTATGTGTAGTTGTGATTATATAGTGGACCAATGCGTATGAAAACAGTAAGTACGTAGTTACCAAAGAGTACTATATTATGTACTCGATGTAACTGACTAACTGTGCATGAATGTATGTACTTGTAGAATACCGATACTGGAAAATGCGAAATGTCTGGAAAATTATATTACCCACCCTGAAATATTCCAGATCTATGGTATCAAGGGTTTGAAGAACAGAATCATGATTATTAGACCGCGAAACTTTAGGAAAAACAATTTTTGTCCTTCGTTCCTAATTGGAAATGAAGTTGTGTATCTACGTTTCATGGGAAATTATACCAAAATTCAAAAAAAAAAAAAATAGAATGACTAAAATACCTATTTCAATGTTACTCCCTATTTTACACAAAACATAATTATTTTGGAACCATTTCTATCGATGGATGTCAAGCGTCTGAGGAAGGTAGTGAAAATTCTAGGAACAGCGCAACAATACAGTGAGTCATAAAAAGTCATGCCCCGCCTGTTTTGTTTAAAGGCAAGTCACTGTACAGTGAGTTGTGGGATGGGGTTCAAGGCCCAGAGTGGGAGCAAAGCACATTATTTAATCATGCGTGCAGTTAATTTCGATATAATGGAGTGCGAAGGTCGAACGTAAAAATACACGTCAAAATTGAGGCACAATGCCTAAAGAGCCAGTTCCAAATTTTTGTAAGTCTTCAGCAGAATCAGTAGTATTTCTACTTGCAATAATGTAAACAAAGTATATCAGTTTGTTTTAAATACTTATTTACTTGAGAAATACTTGATATGTATAAATATTTCGATTCACATATGCTGCTAATACCTTTTGCATTCATATGTTGCTGTTATCCAGCTTAATGGATTCTATCTCACCATAATTAGGTCAAACGTATAGTTATTATGACAATTTATCTTCATTCGAAGATTCATCATTCCTCTTTCTCCTCTTACTGTCCATCTTCCTGCTTTCAGCATTTAGATCTCTCTGAATTACATTCCAAAACTTCTTAGCACTGTTCAGCACATTGAACCAATTCAATTAAAATATACATAATTCACACTTTAAAACTAAAATCTTAAAGTAGCATTGTCAATCAAAATACAATTATATCAGGTGTCACAGCTTAACAGAAATATTCGTCCCTATAACATGCCTCCGGCTGTTGAAAATGAAACTTTATTATCTGAAGTAATCATATGATTAAGTTTCTTATCATCTTATTATTTTCCTTTTAGATGCTCATCGTATTTAGCTTTAGAGCAATGAAATACTTTCAGATTATCGAGATTTTCCTTGCGTCTAACTCCACCTCTAATTAATTCAATCTGTTCTGCATTGTTATATGTACTAAGCTCGTATGTATTAAACTCAACTGTATATATTAAGATATACTAAGCTCAATTATATAAGGTCTTTCATATAAATGAAATAACATAGCCATTCGCTTCTTTTCTGCATTACTGGTCTTATGTAATCGCCTGAAAACCAACATTCCTTCCTTGCTATCTTCCCCCAGCAAGATCGGCGAAAGCGGTCCAATGTCGGCAAGTGGGGCTTCATCCCCATGTCGGCAAGTCGAGTGCCTGACGGCAGCCAGAAATTTGGTCGAACGACCAAACCCCACTTATGGGCCGGCGCCGATTTATACCCAACTATTTCCTGACTGTTAGTTGGGGTCCTCTTTATCCCCGTCTTGGTCGGCATTTGGCTTACTGGGCTTCTCTTCATAATCATAGCTAATATCTAGATCGTTTTTTTCTTCTTTTTCTTGTCGTCTCTTCTCCACTTCTTTCCCTTCTTTCTCATTTGTTCCATAAACAGTTTTCAGTACTGTAGACCAATAATCGTTTCCTGGTAATATTAAGAACAGTCCCTTCGTGTGAACTAATGACATTCACTAACCATATTGTTTAAAAACTTCGTAGTATTAAGTTCATATTCGCTCCCCATCGTGTGATCCTTACAGTAGGCGCTTAAGATTCGCCCTGTTTCACTGTTATATCTTGGTACTGGATTGCTTTGTGGGTGATATCCAGCAGTTAAAATATGATGGATAGTGTTCTCTAATGAAAAAGTCTCTCCATTTATTATAAGTACATTGTGTTCCATTATCAGTAAGTATCTTCCATGCGTAATCGTACTGCTTTCTTTATTTTCCTTATATCTTTTGGTGGCATAGCTTTCCGTAATTCAAAAAGCATTGCAAATTTCGTAGCTCTGGTTACTAATGAGAATATATATTCATATTCGTGTTATTGAGGCAATTTCCCAATTATATCAATGGATACTAACTATAATGGAGCTTCAGCAGCAATGTTTTTCTTCCTTATGAATCGCCTTCTTGCATGGCTTATTCTAAATATCGGTCATACAATTGCCATTGGATTGGCTAATAACTATCGTTATGTATTTCCAGAAAAGAAAACAATTTCTTCAAAGTAAAATATGCTCTTACTCCCAAATCTCCAAATCTGTTATGGTGGTCTTTCATTAACCTTAATCTATTTTTTTACTGGCATCATGATTCACCATTTTTCATATATTTATATTTAGTAACGATCAAAGTGTTGGTATATTTCTACCCATTCTCATGTTTTATTCTGATGAATTCCTTAAGTTCATAATAATGGCCTTAGTCTCATCATCTTCACTATATTTTAAGACTTAAATTATCACCGATAGATTTCAATGGTCATCTGGTTATAGATCATTCCATGTACTATTAGTAAAACCACTTTAGACAATTATGATCCGTACGAACGTATTCTGAAAACGTTTTGATCCGTATCATGAAAATGTTCCTTATCAACAATTCGTGAATTTTATCCACTAAATAAATCAAAGCTAAAAGTTCCAGTGCTGTTACTCTACATCATATTTCATGTTCCTTCAAACATCTATTCACATATTGTATTATTTCTCCATCGTTTATTTCTTCTTCCCTTTCATTCGTTTATATCTGCTACAATACAGAAAACTACTAAACTATGGTTGTACCAAAGCGGGAAAATGTGTTAAACAGTATTTTAATTTCCTAAAGCATCCTCCTGCTCGTCTCTTCATTGACATTTGCTATCCATACGAAGAAGTGTGTATAGAAATGCGGTGAAGTAGGTATATTTATATATAAATTTGTGCTCCAGTCCCAGATACCCAACCACGTTTGAAGTTCTTTTCTATTGTTAGGTCGAGAATAATTAATAGCCAATTCATTCTTTTCTGCAAATGATCTTATACTGGTGCCAGATATTTTATGACCTGAAGAGGTTATTTCATATAATGCAAATCAACACTTTTTGTTCAATTTCACCGTTAACCCATTTTTGCAGTGTTTATAGAATTATTTCTAGTTTCTCTAAATGTTCTTCAACTGTCTTATTAAAGCAACAAATGTCATCAACATACTTCCTAAGCCATTTATTAGTCTTTTTGTATCAAATATCGATCTAATCATAGTAATAAACACAGCCACAGTACTCATCATTCCATATAGTAATTTCACAAATTGATATTGATGATTTCCCACTGTCAAGCCATATATGTTCGATTTCTTTTAGCAAGGGCCTTGTGATCGAACTTCAACCTCGACCTCACTCAACCTCAACCTCACGATGAAACTTGAAAATCAAACTTTTGAGGTCGAGGTCAACTGTGGTTGAATTTGGACCTCGCGAGATTCAACACCTCTGATTTATGGCGTAGTCGAGTAAACCAGGATACCATGAGGGCAGACGGTTACAAACATAAATTTACTGCTATTCTATGAAAGACACTCAATAATACAATACATCCTCCATTAAATATTTGCACTCTATTTTTAACCTCTATTTTTTATGGCATATTATCACTTGTGTTTGTGATTTTGTGCAGTATCTCTTTCCATAGTAAAATAGACAGTTTCATATATCGTTTTTATGAGTTTCTTGCTTCGGCCTATCCGACCAGTTTCACCTTGTTTCATTTGTTAAAATGACATACATCCACATGTGTGCAGAAAACGTAATGTTCATTTTCTGAAGAAAAAAAGATGTAAACCTTGTTAATAATTAGTCATAATATTAAAGGAATTTAAAAAAGTTTCAATAAGATTTACAAATTTGGAAGTTTAATCTCGTTCATAACTTCGATCGTGCTAGATTTTAGATCGAAGACCTAGATATATTAGATCATTACTAGGTATCCTGCCGACTCTTCCGTAAGAGTATAAGGTTCTTGTGTCTAACGTGTTAATAATATCTTATTTTCGTACTTTGAATGTAGCGTCTCAGATGAAGCTGGATAAATATCACAATGCTTTCCCATGTTTAATTCACAATGACTTTTCAGTATTGAACAACAAAACTAATGTATGGGCAAGTAAATACAATTTTGTAAAAGCTTATATTTATTCGTTATTCAAATTTTTATTCTCAGTGCGAGAGAAACGCTAATGGCGTAGAATTATTAGATGTAAATGATGTGTGTTATCAGTATTACAAAATTATTGCTAAAAAACTAAATAGAAATGGTACTAAAATATTTCAAAGCAATTGAAGAGTATGATTCCAAAATTCGCTTAGTCTATTTCTGCGTGCATTGAAATTAGTGGCTTGGTTCGTACTGGAGACGGTTCTTTTTACCTCATAACTGCAGGTGATTCCAAAACTTGTCTTGTGCTGTTTTATGGATCTTGTGCTGTTACTTGAATTTGTATGTAACATCTAAGAACTCACCAGAATTGCTACATTACTTCTCATATTTATGAAAATGTTTGAAACAGTGGCGTATGCTGAACTTTGTACTAGACTTCGGTAGTTGCAAAAAAAATCCGTACTAGACTTCGTATTTCGCCAAGAATTCCCGTGCATTATTTTTTCTTATTATTCTGACGTTTGTTCTTCTTCTGAGACTTCTTCTTCTTCGGATGTGTACAAAATTTCAATATCGTAATGGGATAGCAACTATGTCAGTAGGTGAGTGTGACATAAACATAAGAAAGTGTTATGTCAACACTAACAGAAGACGACAACAAACTCTGGCGGTGGAATAAAGAAACAATAGGTCACACCTCCAGAGGAAGAAGAAGAAGATCTTATAAAAAGGACCGACAAGAAGAATCGGGATCACAATCAAGTGGTCGCTTCTCCCTTCTAAATCCTGAGACCTGGTACGGGGTCTACACCTAGCAGTAACTACCACAATCCCAGAGACCTGGTACAGGGTCTATCAAGAATCAAACACATAAGGAGAAGTGATCTGCTTAGTAAATAGAAACAAAAACACGAGTCCGAAATAACTAACTGTACTTATAAATCGGGCTAGTGGAAACTTATATAGTATCATATTTATATTGGTGACTTTTATAATAAAAGGTGTTGGATAAAACACAAACGTAGTCTTGTTCTATTCACATTGATTACTACACGATCCCACTCTACCTGTATTTATATCACCCACTAAAGGATCATAAGGATATGCTCTTACAAATTTAATCGTGGAGAATTCAAAATTTTAGAAGAAAGATTATAACCATTTTAAGAGTTCTATCCGTGTCTACTTTTTTTCTTTTTTGTTCATTGCTGAAAGAACTTCATTATTAGAGCTTTGATATTCAGTACAAGAATGAAGCGATTTCAACAGTAAAAGAAATCGGCACGGACAGAACTCTTGAAATGGTAATGAAATTTCTTCTCTAAAAGTTTGAAATCTTAGGGCTTGGATTTCTAGGAGTAGCATTGCAATTTCGTGGAGTGGAAAAATAAGAATACTAGAGACATGCGGATGTAGTACTGGCAAATAGCTAAGAGATCGTTGCTGTACACTAACCTTAACAGAACTTTCTGTAGTCATCCAAGTAACAATTTTCTGTTACCTTTTAATGCAGTTATAACAGTTGTTGGTGTTGTATTTCGAAATGGCAGAAGAGCGCTTTCTAATTTCGTTTTGAATTCTGAATTTTTGAATTTTCTAATTTCTGTTTTTTTTTAATTACAGCCAACGTATACGTTGGACAGAATATGGCAGCTGTGTCAAGCACTGGTGGACTTGATCCTAACTGGAAGAAAGCTATTGACATGTGGTACAACGAAGTGGATGGCTTCAACAGCAACAATGTGACATCATACAGGTAATATACGTTACACAGAGCTGACGATGTTATTATTTTTTTTATATATTGGCAACTTTTTCAAAGGATCATTTATATTAATATTACATTTGAAGGCCACAGTGAAACGACGTGTTTTGTCCATTTTTATTTTACAGGAGAGCGTTTTGAAAGCCCATAATCATTTTACGTATACCTGCACAGCAAATAAGGATTTGCTTGTAATACACGGACAATGCATTATTCTGTTCAGATAATTTGTTTTAAAACGTATGACAGGCTTATCTCAATTTTGGCAAAAATATACAAAGTACTTTCTTTTCTTGTGGTTTTCATTTTATTTATGAAATTTTCCAGAGTCAGCGATCAAATAGCGCTACAAATGATCTCTTTTTCCGGACAAAGTAAGGGGGAACTACTTAAAAGGTTAAGCCTTCCCTGGTAAAAAATTTTAGACTTTTTCATGAGAACGAAGTTGAGATATTTAAGACTAAAATCCGATATTTTTCGACAAAGGGTTATATTTGGACCCCCGTAGAAGATAAGGTGTGTGATTCAACGCCATGATCTTTTGTAAGCAGACACCAAGTTAGTAGGTCTAAACATTACATTTTTTTTAAACCTTATATTCAACTCATTTTCTCCCTAAATTGTGGCCTTTTTGAAGATACTGCATTAGTATTTTCATGCTGTGACCGAGAATATCCTCTTGCACTGACCGAACAACTCCGAAATAAATGTTGTAATTTTTAACTGTAGGTTAGGCATATAGAAGGATTGCTTCACTCCAAATTTTAGATTTGTTTCATGAGAACCCATCTGAGATATTAAGCTCGAAATCAGGCATTTTTCGGCGAAGGGCCATGTTTAAACCCCAGTAGAAAACAAGGGGTGTGATGCAATGCCATGCTTGTTTGTATGCAGCACTAAGCTAGTGGACCCAAATTTTATAGAAAATTGCAGCCTTCAAAAAATTAATGATTTCAAAATCCACTTTTATGCAATTTATTTATCATATTTCAGCCTAATTTTTAGAATAAAAGAATTCATTTTGGGAAAATCTTTATCTAGATCTTGAAAATACACTTCAGGATCTGTACAACGGTTCAGATTCCTCTCTCCAGCTTTTCTGGTTTTTGAGATATTAATGTTTCCGAACATAGCTGCGCTATCAAACACTTCATCGGCCATATTGAAAATATTGCCACCCCGGAGGAACTAAATGTAAAACTTTTTATTTTCAAAAGGGTTCTGCTATCCTAATTCATGTAGAAACCCACGTGCGAAATATACTTTTTGTTTTCTAAAATAGTGATGTAACTAATTTATCGAAACTTGGATGAGTTTTCAGGGAATGACCGTCATTCGACATACATTTAATTATTCCTTCAATTGTAGACACGGACAGCCGACTTTGTTCCTCTGTCCATTGCACGTTCATGATGGAAAATGCATGTTAGCATTAGGTTAAGAAACGCTGAAGATGAATTCACAGTCACAAAAAAGCCGAAACTGGGAGAAACATGCATCCCGTAAGCATTTTTCGGGACAGTTAATTCTTTCATTAAAAACCGGGACTGTCCCGGAAAACCGAGAAGTCTGGTAACAATAATCTAGAAACACATACACGATACTTTATTAAAACAGTAGCGATTAAAAGACATTTCTCAAAAGTATCTCCGATACTTCACCTAAGGTTAACTTGGTTCTTTTGACGAACGTAAATATAAAATAAACGTTGATACAGAAGAGCTACATGTAAAATCTCTATTAGTGATAAAACTAATCTAAAGAAACAAACACT
>JAGDQP010000288.1:1716-22472 GCA_022664845.1 Lepisma saccharinum
GTGGTTTTGGCGCACCTGGTGATGATTACTGCGTGTCTTGTGACAACCTTGAATAATAAGGCTCGTATGGTTCAGTCTTTATTGTGCCATCATGTTGTTTCCGGTCGACAAGCATTCATAAATAGAAGTAGTCCAATACTTCATGCATTCATATTAATGTCTTCCACGATCTGCACATGTGACACAATGCGTGCGTGCGTGAATTGTTATTAACGTCCTAAACGAGCTAAAGAGCTTCTAAGGATGGGACCTACAGCTTTACGTGGGTTCCGACCCACATGTGTCCCCAACGGGAATTTAACCCGGGACCCCTTTGTTAGACGGAAGCGAGCGTTACCACTCACCCACAGGGGACACGTGCAACAATGAGTGGCATATCTCAAGCTTCGACATTCGTTTCAAAATTGTACAAAACCGCCTTCTGTCTTGGCCCTCTTCACTCGTTCTTTGAACTCGGGATTTAACAAGTACGTTCGGTCATACCCTAGGCACACTCTCGGAACCAGAAACACACTTCGAAACTACATACTACTGTATTTGTTATTTATGGCCATTACGTATCTGAAGCTCCGGTCGGGATAGATAAGGGCCCACGATTTGGAAAGCAACGACCCTGGCCTTACAGAAGGTATCTCAGCATTTGTCTGGTGAGAATGACCTACACCAGTGAAACTTTCCGTCACGATGTTCGGTCGCAGTAGGGTTCGGACACACATACCGCGTGGCAGACAGACACACAAAGTGCTTCATTTATTTTGCATGTCACTCAATGACGTTATCTGTTAATGCAGATAGCGTACATCGCAAACACAAATACCACATACCTGTCTTGAATGATATGTGTGACTTTTTCCATAGTATGTACTTAGGACAGTCTACTATAAATGTGTTTCAGGTACCCCCAGTAAGTTGCAGAAAGCCAAGAGTTTAGCTGCATGGTTTGAATGGATACCAGTTGTTTTCCGAGCAACCCCGGGCAATTTGGTAACAAACTTTGATTATTATGTAACATGAATAGAGTCCAGTCACATTTTGCACAATGATTCTCGGCTTAATACTACTAGTATCATTTGTTACTCACACAGATCAATAATAAGACTACGTTTTGTACTGCTTTTGCGTGTTTCACATGTACGTAGAACCCTCAGCAAACCAACTATCTTTCATGTGACATTTCAAAAACGTTATACACTTGCAACTTGTTTATTGGTAGTTATGCAACCACTCATCGCAAGCCCACAATGCTCCATACCTTTGATTCTGTTTGCTCTATCGACGTGGCACAGACGAATTCTACTTTAATATTACATACTCTTTCCTTTCCAGCTCATTTTCACCGATCTTTATTTGCAAACATAAGCGGGAATCCCTCACCTCCTTTGGGGAATCCCTTGCGCAATTGTTCTGGAGTTTTGATTTTGATATTTTTGGATTTAACGCATATGACTTCCTTTATGAAATTCCACGTCGCGTGTGTCACGGCCATTCGTCTTTGTGCTATAACGTATCAAAGTTCCGTGCCGCCAAATTTCCCACGCCCATAACTCGTAAAGGACGCCGCTTTGCGATTTGTGTCCATATAGTTTTTTGTTTGTTTTGATGTCTACTTTCAACTCCCAAACGCTGTCATAGGAATTACGGAACAACCTGTATAGGACACTTGATTGTGCAGCAGTGTTTAAAAGGAAAATGGCCTATTCCACATTTTGGAAGTTTTGCTTTGATCATGGCAGTGTCGGAGGACCTCATACGGCATGTCATGCTGTATTAATTTCACCATGGACATCCAGCAAGCGGAGCGGCACGAAACATCAATACCGAATAGGATCCGCGTGCTGAGGATGTGCGAAAGTGTCAGAGGTGGTTCCAGAGGTTTCGGTCTGGTGACATCAGCCTCACTGATAAGCCACGAAGAGGGAGATCTGTGCAGCTGGACTACGATACCCTGCGAGCAGCGGTGGAGACAAATCCAATGCAAACTGTTAAAGAACTGGCAAGTGAACTCCATATCACCCATTCGACCGTTCATCGTCATCTGCAGAACCTTGGGTACGTGTCGAAGCTCGGGAAATTGGTAGCCCATGCGTAAACGCCTCAACAGAAGCAGCAGCGTGTTGACAACTGCAGATCTCTGCTAACCCGTCACAGGCGTGAGCCATTTCTAGACCATGCAGTAATGTAAATTTTAATTTAAATTCTTCAGACTTAATCAAAACCAATCAGGGTGTTAATCTAAAAAAACGCTTACAATCCATAACTACTGCTTTAGTAAAGAACAACATGCACGTGGTACTTCAAACTACAAATGATGCTTTATTTGCAAAAAGAATAAATATTTCGTAATCCTTGAAACTAATACATCTGAAAGTTGTCCATACAATTTTTATGAGAAGTAGGTTCAAAAGACAAATGACACCTTAGACGCAAACATGTATGCAAAGTTATTCTCATCGTAACATATTTTACAAACCACTTCTTTGATTGCAAATTCCAGTATGAGTAGAATGAATGTTATGCAAGTAAAAAAGTTCAATATGTGTGAATTGATCTGCAGTAGTTTAATCATCCATTATAATGAGTAATGTTTTCGATATAAACGTACAGTCAATAATACTCAAACCCGAGAATGTCAATATCCTTATTTAAAATGAAACAACCGCGTAGCGATTACGTAAATTTACAATATAGCCAGTTCGTATCTTATGTAGAAATAACTCACTAATCTAATATCACCACAGACCGAATGGTGACTGAGGATGAAAAGTGGGTCCTCTACCATAACATTACACGTAAACGGCAGCGGCTACGTAAAGGGGGTCGCAGGAACTGTGCCAAAACAGGATCTTCACCCTGCAAAGTGATATTGAGTTACTGCGATTTTTTTCGTATTTTCATGCGCATTTAGCTGGTAAACATGACGCTATGAAGAAAGCAGAGTTCAGTCCTAAAATTAGCGCGCTTCACTAATGTAGTATCACTAAAGACATTCACTCATTAGAATTTTTGTTTTAAAATGCAGTCTAGTTGAACTGAACTTTATATAAGGTCTTTAGATCCGGTCGTTGTAGCCAAATGATAACGCGAATTATAAGACTTAATAATAAACTGCGATTTTTTTTATTACTGTTAATTGTGTCTCCAGTAGTAATCAAATCAGATTCGCTGATAACAAGGCAAAAACGTAACCACTTGTCTAACGAGAATTTGCTGAGAGAACTTGGACAGCAAACCAGCATCCAAGCTGAACAGTTACCATCATTACTACTACTCTTACACCTACATAGATTACAATACTTGCTGTAACCAATGAATCAGTGAAAATACTCGTATATTACAATACGTTATTAATGTTAATAAAATACTGTAGAATATTCGAAAGTCTTTTCTTCTGAAATATTATATGATATACACGAACCAGAACATTTCTCCTGACTAAATCATAGTGACCATCTCAACTTTACAGAAACAGTTAATGTTATTTTGTCAAAATAGAATCAATAATATTTTGCAGAAATATATTTGTTACATTTGTTGTGTTCGAAACATGCCAATTTGTTTGTTCCTCCTCCTGTTCTACTTGGTTTCCTATCTGTTGTTGAAAAATAGAGAAATAACTTTTCAAGTTTCTTAGTTAATATCATATTTAAAAAGCTTCCAGAGACACCACTGTTAAAATATCTACTTTACGTTATTTCCCCAGTTTCCGCTTGTAGCTTAACAGTAGCTACAAAGTTATGTTGCAACGTGCACAGTAAAAGACGCTATCTCTTCAACGACATTCTATGTGCGAACTGATTTTTATTTTATAGGAAACAACGACAGACGAAGGACGTGTGATACGTGACCGCCACTCTTTATTTCCGGCTATAGTTTTGCTCCCTAAAGGCATTTCCCCTATCCATCAGATGCATCTGAATGCCTGTAGCTTCCGATATATCTAGTGAACTCTACGAAGCATTCAGGGTTGCAGTTGAAAACTTACTTTTCTCATGAAGAATCGTAACACTTCTATACAGAGACTACGCTTGAATAGAAATTACAAAAAATCGTATTGAATATCGTAATAAGAAAAGTACTTTAAATCCTACCATAAAAGCTGCTTAAAACACTAGTTAACACTGTTCTTAGTTTTATACGATATAATGAATGAGAAACCGGATCGTTTCTACTAATTCCCAAGTGAAGACGAAAATAATGGTGAAGTTTTTTCTCATGTCACGTTTTAGTATCTTTCTATGATTTTCAGTGACCATATCTGTATTCTCCCCTATTTTCAATTTCATATAATCTCAAGAATACTGAACAGGTTTTACATATTCTGTTGAAGTATAAATTTTAAACAGCTTCAATAAAAGGCAGAAACAACACTTCTCTTTTATGGTTCCATAGATCCCTTTGTGAGAGTCATCACACAACGTCTTTCAAGATCTTCCTGATCTCATAGACACGCATCATTTCTTTAATAATTTTAACCGCAAATTACAAAGGCTGACGTCTGATTCTACTCTATAAAATATTGCACTATGTTTACCTCTTTAAATCACCTTTTAAATGCCTCAACTGAGTCAAGTTTATCCCCAATAGTATTTTGTCAGTTTGAAGTTATCGGTTTCTGTAGCCTATGAAAGAAGTTAAGGATTCGAGAGAGCTGGGTAAACGGTCTGTCTCCTTAAAAATATTTGCTTTAATCATCAGAGCAGAACACAACATAAGTTTCACTTTTCTCTATTAAAAGGATTTTATTGCGAACATAAGTAAGCCTGATTTTATTAGGACATTGTGTCAGGAAAGTGTGTTGAAAAGGGTAATTATGTACTCTAAGTGTGCAAGAAGCGTTCAAAAGTAATATGCAAACAGAAAAAATTGACAAACTCTCTACAACTCTTGTACATATTACTTACTCTTATTGATCACAAGACTAAGAGAATTTCGCTAAATACCATATTTGTACGTAAACTTCGCATTAAAATATTACGACTCAGAACGCCGTGCAGCTAGGCAACCCAATTAACCCATCTTCTGATCGTACAATCGTGTTTGCTAAAGAAACCCCTCTATTTCCTTCCCTCCGCCTCTCTCCTGTAAAATAAGCAAACAACATGAGAAGAGTATTTTTCGAAATATACATGAATTAGTACAGATGAAATGAAAGAATAAAAGCGAAAATGGAACAGTATACTTAAGATGATGCAGGGAGTAATTTAGACACACACAATGAAGAAATGAAACCGATGGATGTCTGTTAGACAGACAGAGAGATGAAAAACAGAGAGATGGGGGAAAAGAAGAAGAAAACGAAAAGAGCAACACATAAAAATATGGAATGTAAACGTAGTAAAAAATAACCTAACATCATAAAGTACAGTTTCCAGAAATCCAACAGCAAGATAGAAGTGATTTTGGATTTTATATTTTTTCAGGGCATTTCGAATATATATAGACAAGAGCTTTAAAAATTCATTGTCACTTTCAAAATGGTGATCGAAGTTGGGGGTCATATTAAATACTCATGATTTTCAGTGGAACTGGAGAGTTCTGAGACACACATAAGATAATGTCAAATAACACACATGCTTCGTGTGCGCGTGGTTCGGTTGCAAATTATGTGGGTGTCATTCAACGTACTGGTTATGAATACATTGTAAGAAATCCAGTAGGTACCGTAGGCCATGCCTTCCATTCCAGACAACTAATACAAACTGAGCATAAAAAGAAAACGAATGAATGATAATTTTTCTGCTATCAGAAAGAGAAAAGATTATAAGTCCAAACTGTATCAAAATAAAAAGTTACAAAATTGACACGTTTCTTATAGACCAGGTCCTAGCTATGCCTCTGTAGGAAAATCATAGCTGACGAAGTTTCTCATTGATTTTAGTTAGTGCATTAATAGTTGAAACAAAATAAGTGAGGTAGACATTCTCGTTCCTGGGTATAAGTCTAGGAGAACGCCATATTGAAAAATGGCTGAAAAATGAGATTCTATTTCTACCGATCAGCAATATTTAAAAAAAAAAGATAGATAAAACAGAATCAATGAAGGAGCCGATTTGAAGTCTGTTGACAAACAGACATTCATATTCAATTTTTAATATATATATATATATATATAGGTCGCCATCTGGGACTCGTAGGGTCCCGAAAATGGGTCCCCATTCTTAAAAACTGGTAATTTCTTGAAAACAAGCTATATTTTCCCTCGATCTTGGTGTTTAATAAGTAGATTTAAACGAGGTAAACAGATATTCCGTTTAATTTTTCAATAGATTTTTAGATGGGTAGTTGGGCACAGGAAGGCCTCTAGAAAGGGGCCCCATCGTTAAACTTTTTCGATTTCTTCAAAATATCTATTTTATTTCCACTGTTGTTATTTTATATTATAAGAGATTTAAAACCGTTTTAAAGCTTGGCAAGTAGGCATACAGATTCAGTTTTCACAAGACCATAGATGGTCATATGAACCTTGCGCCGATCGTTAAATTTGACGATTTCTTGAAAAAAAGCAAATTTATCCCCCCCCCCGCCCCCATCTTTGTATTTTGTAAAGAAATTCCTCCAGGTAAACGAGATTCTGTTTGTTTCCAAAAGATTTATTGGTAGCCATTTGGGGCCAGCAGAGGCCTTGAAAAGGAGGCATCGTTAAAATTTGGCGATTTCATGCAACCAAATTTATTTTATTTCAGCCGTGCTGCTGTTTTATATTATACTGTTTAATCTCATTTTATTATAGCCGATTCTAGGATTTACAAAGATTCATTGTGGCAATCAGTACGAACTACACTCTGGAACTGTGAAGCTGCATATTTTTCTCACTACAGAAGTACACTTAACATGAAAAAAAACTGCGACAGCGAACGCCGTGCAACTAGGCCACCCAAATGGCAACTTCTTATTCCATAATCGTGTCTCGTATACAGATCCCCTTTCTCCTTCCTTCGTCTCTCCCATACTAAAATCACAAACATAAGGAGAACATTAAAAATATATATATACATGTATTAGTATCGATAAAATGAAAGAATAAAAGCGAGACGAATCAATATAGTGGAGGGAGAAACTTACACACACAATGAAAAATTGAAACCGATGGATGTCTGTTAGACAAAGGCAGAGAAATGAGAGAGAGAGAGAAAGGGAGAGAAGAAGAAGAGGAGGAGGAAGTACAGATAAAAATAAGGAATTTACACGTTGTAAAGAATAACCTAACATTATAAAGTTCAGTTACCACAAATCCAACAAAGAGATAGACGTGACCTCTGGATTTTGTATTTTTTCAGGACTATTCGAATATATAAACGCGTGCTTGAAAAATGCATTCAGTCACTTTCAAAATGGTGAACAAACTTGGTGGTCAGAATAAATACTCATGATTTCCAGTGGAAGTGGCACTGCAGAGTTTTGAGGCACATCTAGGATAATGTCAAAAGTACAGCACACATGCTTTGTTTGCGAGTGGTTCGGTTGCAAATTCGGTGGAGCTCATTGAATGTTGTAAAGTCTCGGAAGAGATCTATCCTCTACTGAAGAAGCCCCAAACGCTGGGAGCCAAATTATGTAAAGGACCTGGAGAGATCTAATGGAAGTCTCTCAGTATATACTCTCAATATTCTGCCACGGTTTCTGGAGTGTGGGATCACCGAACGCTAATCACTGTGCTGAAAGGCCTTAATTAGTAGTACAAGAAGGAAACTTCACAAAAGCGGATGAGTAGTATACGCCCGCCTACCTGAAGGCGTGCAGTATACCACGGATGGATAAGTTCTCTTGTTCGCCTGTCTGAAGGCGTACAAGAGCAAGGCAAACGACCGCCCGCCTGTCTGAAGGCGTTCAACCGTTGTTAGGATGGATTGAAGGCTCCCTTATACCTGTCTGAAGGCACTCGAGATCCTGGCAAAGTAGTATACGCTCGCCTACCTGAAGGCGTGCAGTACACTAAGGATGGATAAGTACCCCTTCCCGCCTGTATGAAGGCGTGAAGAAGCAAGGAAACAACTACCGCCTAGCTGAAGGCGTTAAGATGCCTTAGGATGGGTACGCTTGTCTCAAGGCGTACAGCAACTAGAGAAAGGTTGTAAACCACTGACCACTAGTAGTGTAGTATGTCGTATTATGACCCAATTTTTTATTATTTCTTTTTTTTCTTTTTGCATTACCTATAATTAAATTGGATCTTTGATTTTAAATAAAACTTTTAAATGTAAATTATAGATATGCGAAACCAACAGCCAAGAACTATTTTGCTCTTTTAACTTTTTCTTCTTTTGAAGTAAGGAACAAGCGAACCTCGGGAAAGTAATAAATAACTCCCACCTGCTGTTAGACTCTTGGACTAGTAAGAAAGCGATTTAGATCTCCTCTTTTTTTTTTTTTTTTTGCTCCTTTCATTTTGTCTGTTTGCCTTTCCTCTTGGTATAAGTTTTTAGATACCAGTATAGATAGAATATAGAAAAAAAAGAATCCTAAGTTATAACTTGCGTATTACCAACGATAGATTCTTTCCAAATTGCTGAAAATATCCAGTGTCAAGAAAAGTGTTCAGATAAGATTTATATTGTTTCTTTTAGACATAAACGTTTTTGGTGTAAAATTCAACAAGAGAAGTAAAAGGGTGATTTGTATGCTACCACCTACTTCAAAAACATGTCCAACTAACCTTCTTGATTTGTGTCCCCTAAATCTGTGCGTTTCTGTATGGTATCTGAACAAGACCTTTTGTGTAAGATGTAACGGATACCACGTTCGTAATTTTCCAAGTGTTTTCTTTACAAAAACTTGTATTATGTTCTCTTTCTTTTCGACCATGTTTTGTTCTTTTGACTGTAACCAATTTTAGAAAGTAAGATTAACTTGAGATAGTGCAATTATATATATTGTGTTCTTTGTGTATTTCTGACATGTCCTAATAAGGATAGTGCTATGAAACCTAATAAGTATGCACACTACGTAACTACCCAAACACCTGTCCTATTTTCCCACGAACAAAAACTTTTCCTTCTCCTGCCTAAGGCAAATTCAGGCCAATGGAAGAGACCTCCAAGAAGAGGACAATCATTCCCCACTACACTTTACGGATTCGCCAATGACCACGAGTTGACTCATCTGGAGTGTGAGTTTTCCAGCTTTTCCTCTCCTTGTAGTAACGAACCATAAGTAAGTACGCATGCGCAAGTCACGAGAAGAGCTATTATCCCCACTACAGACTCAGCTACATCGCACCCTTCGGCAAAATGGAACGTGCTGAGACTTACGTCCAGCTGACTAAGGACTGTCTCTATGACGTCACTACCTGTCAAATCTTCACGATTAAGAATGGTATCCGCCTAGTTGCCAAATCATTGGATAATCGAAGAAACAGGGACAATTTAACTCCGCCTTGGAGTGTTCTCGTTCTTCTCCGAGAATCTCGTTAACTACGGGAGAGATGGAGTGTAAAACATGGACTCTGAGACCAGAGAGTTCAGAGACCAGTCCTCACCAGACACTCCTCACCTTAATACGAACGATTCCTTCTGCTTCGCGCTGTGAATCGTATCCCATCTCTCTCAACCCTAAAAGCGATTCCTTCTGCTTCGCGCTGTGAATCGTATCCCATCTCTCTCAACCATAAAAGCGATTCCTTCTGCTTCGCGCTGTGAATCGTACCCAATCTCTTTCAACCACAAAGGCGATTCCTTCTGCTTGGCGCTGTGAATCGCCTCCTGTATCACCCGAATCCTCGGACGAATCCTTCTACCTTCCCTAAAAACCTATCTTGGTAATTCCTACAGAAGAGCAAAAATTCATCAACTACTCTTAACTAAAGAAACCTGGTAACCGTGTCTGGTCCCTCCGAAGTACTCTGTCACCGGTTGTCGAAGGCTTCGCCGAAACATCTCCACCAGAGCTGTAGAGGTGCAGCTCTCCCAACGAAACGTAGTAACACCGTCATCGTCACCACCGAAGCCTGTCTGCAGTTCATAAGTCACCTTCTCAGAAGCCACGGTGACTTTCGTCTGGCCTATAATTTTGCCTTTCCTAAATTCCAACCCACACCAAAATTCTTTCATCTAGAATATACACTCAAAAGGCAAAACTCCTGACCTAAACATCATCCTGAACTACTAATACAAACTATTCAAAGATAGAAACTATTTTAAAAGCCCAAATATCTTACTTCTAGCTCACAAGCTCCAAATTTATAAAACCTATATAAGCAAATAAAGAATATACTTCAATCTAAAAAATTGAACTTCTGATTTCAGACCAGAACTAAGTATTGGTAGCTATCAAGCTTTTAAAACGTCACAAGATCCCACGAAACTCCATTAAATTTCAAATCACTTCTAGAAAATACTTTATTCCAGGAAAAACAGTCAAATTTCTTGGAATCTCTTCAAATTGTTTGTCGCTCTCAACAAGAAGAAAGGAGAAAGAAAAACGCCTCCCGCTTGGTCGCGACAGTAGTAATGATTGCCTGCCAGTCTGAAGGCGTCCAACCAAAAGGACAAGGTGAAATGGTACCACAGCCCGCCTGTCTGAAGGCGTTCTGCAGTTGGAGAACAAGGTTTCAAAAGAGAATTAGTAATAAAGATGAATAAAACATTGGAATAAAGCATAAAAATGAAACGATAGGTAATTAGAATATGAATATGAAAGTAAAATGTCATAATAGATCTTTGACATATTTATTACTCTGGCCCACTCCGTAGAGGCAACCAGAGGTCTTCTCGGGCCTCAGCCCGAGGAAGAAGTGGGCTCTTCCCCGGGATACACTACTTATATATCTTTTTATTTTGTGACGTCACAGCCCCTCGTGACAATATTTAAAATCTTCATATACACACACATATATATTCTAAATTTAAAGTTCAATTCTTGACCGGATGACATATGTTTACATACACACACACATATTAAATTTCTTGTATATTTCAAATAAACGCGGAATTCACAATTTTCCAAGCTTATAGCGAAAACTTTTAATGTATTATTATTTTAATCTTACTTGTTTGAATGTTTTTATTATTGAATAAAAATGAATATGGAAATTATTTTCTTGAGCCCATAGCGTATATATGAATAGCCAAAAAGGTGATTTGATATAAGGTAATTCAGGGAAAGTAAAAAACACGGAATTTACTTGTAACGTTTAAGGACGTTACAATGTACTGGTTCGAAATACATTGTAATCAAGGATTCCGCAAGGGTTTTCAGTTTGAGGGATGTAAAGTTACAATTGAGAGGGTGTATGTAGAGTTTTGGAAGGTTTCTATAAACATTTGACTGCGAAAAAGCTAAAGTTGGGGGTAGTATCGAGGATTTGGGGCTGACGCCCTTCACACAGGGGCCGTTGTCTGGCGGCATCAGATTGTAACAACCCTTCAATTCCAGACTACTAATACAAATTAAACAAAAGAAAATAAATGAATAATTTTTCTGCTTAGTTTCAATCAGAAAGAGTCAAAATTACATATCCAAACTGTATCAAAATGAAAAGTTATATACCTTCAAAAGCAAAATTAGCATGTTCCTTATAGGCATAGTAAATATTATATGTTCCACATTTCAAACTTGGAAAAAAAAGAAACACATTTAATAGTATATTGAAAAATTATAGGATGGAAACGAATTTTGAGCCAAACTAATACATAAAGAATTCTTCTCTTGAAATAGCCTTAAAGGGGCCATTTTCTACTAATAACTTCAAATTTATCTGTTCCGAACATGACAATCTAAATTCCACCTATTGCAAATATAACGTTCTAATAATTACAAGACTAATGAACTAGTGTCTATAACAATACGCACAGATGGAATGAACACAACAGAGCAGAAACGGGTCACCGGCTGTCAGATGCTGGTCAGGCTTTGGACTATGTTATCGGGTTTAAGATTCGAACCCATTCTGACCCAGTGATTCGATTTAGATCTGATAACCCGGAGGTTGAAGGAGAGATTTTAATTATTTCATTGCGATTGAACAGTATTTCTTTCACGGGTGACCAGGACCGAGGACGTTAATCCTGAGAGCACGAAAAATACGACGCCGAAATTCCCAGTTAAATAAATATTCCAAACCAGGTCAATCGGTTTACCGGTTCACTTATGTTTGGGTCAGGCAGTGTCACCAGGTCGTTGAAAGAAGCCCGAAATTGGCTCTGGAACAAGCACAAAAAGAGAGAGTGTGTGTAAAGTAAGAAAATAAAGAAAAATAAAGACAGAAGAAGAGAAGGAAGCAGCGATGACACGGTAACAATATATTAAGAAAGAGACAAATAAAGAAAGGCCAATGAAAAACATGAAAACTACATTATAATTATGCTAAATACAACATACATTTCTCGGATTCTCACCAGTGATGCTTCGTAAGTTCTCCAACCCGCAGATGAATTTCTGTTTAAAAACTTCAGTTTATGCGAAAAAAACTGGCTGTTGGGGAATCGAACCGAGGTTTTCCAATTCGAGTCCAGCACGATAGTGATACTCCTCAGGCGACTCTACCCAAAACGTGCTTAACAAATCGTATAGTGCTTCTTTCTAAAAATAATAACATAAAAAGTGAATATTTCAGATTAGTGCTGTGTTCTTAACTGTCTGATAACACCTAGAGGCTTTATTTCGACTTTTCAAACCAACATTCGTTAATCGTCTTCCTCTCTATAATAACTCAGGCGTGAAGAATTCTCGTTTTGTATGAAAAGTTATGATTATACTCTTCACGATCGCTTTGTAAAAAAACTTTGACTTGAACAGGGCTTGAACCTATGTTGGCTTGTTTTAGTTCTGAAAAGTCCAACACATTTCTCCTACTTCAGCTTGTCAACTAAAGGCAGAGGCCATGAATTACTAAGTTCAAAGTGCGAGGGAAATGTAACATTGAATATATGTGTTACATTTTGTCTGTATGTATTGTGTGGTAAATAAACACATGAGAATTCATGTCCTTTTTATCATGTCGACTTATGAAATGAATATGTTTTGGCAGTTTTAGGAACAAATCCAGTTTAGGGTAAGTATTTTCACATTAAGATAGATCATTTATTGTCTTTTATTTTAACGTAAACCATCTCCAAAAAAATATCATTAGGAATGGAGAAGTTCAAAATTCAATTAAAAGTTCTATTACACTTCATACAATATTACAAATTAAACTTAACAAAAAATTTACCTTTGGACCGTTTGTATTGTAAGTAAAAATCATCACTTGCAGGCGATTGCAACCTACAACCATAATGTTTCCTACTTCAGCAAGTGCCTCAGGATTGAATTTGATTCGTCATCATATGTCTATATTACGCGAAAGTGTACCTTTTTTAAATTTTCGGAACGGACTTACAGACCGAAGTCGCCTAGCATCAAAATTATCTCCCCATTTTCAATTTCTGTGGAATAACAAAAGGAAAAACTAGATAAACTTGCTATAAGGTTAGCTGTATAAAACTTGCCTACATTGAATACTGTCCATCGTACACCTCATGGTCGAAATCTTTCAGGCTCTTGGTTTTTTGTATTTTTGATGATCATGAGTATGGGTTCGAACCCCATAAGTTCCAACATTTTTACATATTCCGCCTACGTCAGAGCATTAAATTTTTGCTCTCTACCAATTGTAAATCGCGTTTACATTCAAAATAAGACAAATTGTGGTTGAATTTATTTGCAAATGATTATATATTGAAGAAGAGAATAAAGACAGTACGCAAAGACAAAAACTGTTTCTAAACATTATCAATAATAATTGCTACGAACGACTAAACAAACAACTAAGCTCCTAGCGATGGGACGTATAGTTTTGCTTAAAGTCTGTTTCCAACCACTCTATCCAAGTCCTCCACGCAATGAACCATTATTTACGCGCAACAAGAAGTAAGTTAATAGTTTGTGTAACACTATACACAAGCTTATTCGACAAAACCATGTGTAGTATAGTTCTTGACTTCTATGTATAGGTTGGATCGATCGCTGCTCATACCATGTGCGCTTTGTGGTGGACAAACACCGTGTGTATGTAATGTCCCCAGGCTGCTCCAACAAAAGTAGGTAGGCTCAATAAGCAAACCAGAGGCCCGCGGCACCCTGTTGCAAAAAGAGGGCTTACTCAACTCAACGTGGCCAAACCTCCTTGGAGGCAAGCCGACATTACGCCACAGGAGAGGGCACATAACGAAGAAAACCGCTATCGGACATGAAGACAGGGAGAGTACCTACCGATCAGCACCCTGCTTCAGCCTCATCGAAGACAGAACACACTCTTGTCTAGACACGAAGCATGCATGGAAGAAGCCTGAAAGAAGTGCCCAAAACGCAGAGAGTTGGCAAAAGCAGAACACCAGGGAAAAGGCCCCAAAGAAAAGGGGGGAGACGCAGGAAAAGAACATCCCGTAGAAAAGCAGAACACAAAGCGCTACTTTTAGCGACACAACGTAACTAAGCCCCTAAAATAGTACAAGGCTCAACATAGACGAGCATTAGTTAACATTAAGCACGCAAATTTAGATAAACTGAACTGATTTGACTATTCCCTAAGATTACTGAAGCATTAAATCAAGATATCAAACTTTATTCGTAGCCACATTTTCACATATGGATAAATTAACACCTCGCGGACTGAAATGACGGAAGGTTGAGAACCTTTCCAGCAATACTTCAGTGATGGTAATTAATATACATTATAATAAAACCCTTGACACAAGAAGTAACTTGTAAAATTGTAATTTATTTTGCTAAAATTTCACAAAATGCATTTCCAAAAATTGACTTCTTAACTTCTTGGAAAATAATGTTTATAAGAAAATATTTTGTACACCAGAACGAATTTTAAAGATGCAGTTATTTCACATATTGAAATTGTAGATTATCTTGATTACAGAAGGACTCTGTTTAAGAACAGAGGCAAGATTTTTGCACAATTATTTTCCAAAGTAAAAGATTAGATTATTTCTCAAAAAGGTAAACATACTATTCTTTAGCCCAGTTAAACAGAACTTCTACAATTACAACTTCTACAATTTCTTTCAACTAAAAGATTTATTTTCAATATAAGAACTGGACAGTAATATACTGTTGGCGTTCCAAAATCGTTATTAAATAAATTTGTATATAATTTCCATTTTTTTAAACTTCACACAGCCTAACCCCCGTTCAGACAATACAAAGATCATAGCCGGGTTAGGTGTCAAATCACAACATGAATTTCATTGAGCGAAGTTTTCCTACGGTTTGCAAACGCAGCGAAGAAAATTTGAACCTTTTCTAATTACCGAAACGAACATAGCGAATAATTAAAATCTTACGTTTGACAACGGTACTTATGTAGAAAGATCGTGTAATTTCAAACATATGTTCCGAAAGAGCAAACAAAAATGCTGAACGGAAAATTAGCTGTCCCCAGAGAATGTGTTGCCAACCTTTGGTATGGACAAAAACGGTTTCCGGGGTTCTGGATAGCAGAAACAACGGTCATACGAGAAATACTGTAAGTAAAAGTGGAAATGTGCAGAGACTGTGTGAAGGTGTGAATATTGTTTGTGCTGGTATGTGTAGTGTAGTGGAGTTGAAGCAGTAGAAGAGGAGTAGTCAGGGCACTACCCCAATTTTAGGATGTGGAGGATGCGACTCCAGCGGCCGGAGACTTCTATTGGATTACAACTAGATCTCCAATAGTTTTTGATTAGTTTTCTTTAATATTATAATAGAATATTAGTATGAATGAATGAATGTGTGAATGGATGTTGCTCGTTATTTTTTTAATTATTTTTTTTCACTTTCTATACTCTTTTCTTAATAAAATAAGTTAATAAAAATGGTCATATCATACAATTTTGAAATACAGTTTTTCTTTTCTTTGAAAGGGAAATCTCATTATACTGTGTTAATGCTATATTATAATTTTTTATACTTTTGTGTCTAGATTATGTCAACGGCATGTAAGTTAAATTGCATTTTTAATAAGTGTAAACGAAATAGTTAAAATGACAATCCATCCGCGCGCACTGGCAGGGTAACCATCCAGGCCGTGAGCTGCGCGTGATTGGGACATCAGACATATTACACAGAAATTTAACATATTATATAGGAATATTAATATTGTTTATTTAGACGGAATTTAACTAAATCATATCAGCGACATATTATGAATTTTGTACTTGTGTGTTGATATTTATGTTTATGAGTTGTAAGAATATTAATATTGTCTTGCTTTGAAAAAATTTACTTATAGAAAGTATCATATATCTGCCTACAAAAAAATACAGCATATAATGTGTATACTCAAATAGAAAGAAAGGCTAAAAAGGTGCTAAAAAGAAGAGAAAGAAGAAATATTATGTATATTCAAATATAGAAATAGTTAGAATTCCTAGACTTGTGTCTAGCTTCCATTAAATCATTATATATTTCTACAAACACCATATAATATCAATTAATGAAAGTAATGCTAAAAAGGGGAAACAGTAAATATTCTTTATGTACTCAATTGTAGAGGTAATAAGTGTATATGAATGACTTTTTTTATTTTCGACATGTGGGAGGGTTAGTTTAGTTTCTTTCTGTATGAATCTACAAAATATTATATTTATGGAATATCGTAATACATATATGAGCCCGTCGGTGGAACGAAATAGTAAGCACCACCTCCGTTAAAATCAAGCTATGAACTGGAACTCGAACCTTAGGAGGAACAGAATGGCATGTAGTTGTTTCAAATTTGAAAAGTGAGCATGAGATAGCAGGGGAAGAATGAATGGTGTGTTTCAATATTACTCTGCAGCAGGAAGAAAGTGGTAAGCGCCGAGAAAGGTGGCAGACAGTGTGTGTCATGTTAGCACTTCCTCTTCGATAACAGGTGCAGTAACAGAGGAAGAATCTGAGGATGAGCCTTGTGAGCTACAGAATGATAGTGACGCTGATCCGGACTACGTAGTTTCGGGTTCTATTCAATCTGAGGTGAGTAAAATTTGAAAAAATCAGAATTTATGCAATTTGTGGATTACAATGTTATGTCTATGCACATACCATTATGTTTCTCCAATAATATAATTAGCGCTGAAACAATCAATCACAATGTAAAAAATATGCACTAGTGAAAGTGTGATAATATTCTTTTTGAACATGTTCACAGTTCGAATATGTAAAGATTATGAAAATCTCCTACCTTTACGTTTTATGAATATGTGATGAACAAACCATTCTATTCCTGCCACCACACATGCCATTAGCGCCGGGGAAGGGAATGGCAAGTGACAGAATGGTCAGTGATAATTGCTGAACAATTATAATACGTATACACATGTACTGTAGAAATCACGTGTCTTCAAGTGTTAAGATTAATAACAAAATAGCAAAAGGGTTACAGGAAAATGAATCATATTATTAGTTTCCTTGTTTCGTTTTGCGTTCGTTGATGCGGTGGGACCGAAGAAATTGCTAGCTGCTTGTACAGTACAGGTATTTGGAAGAAAATTGAATTAATGGCCAAACACTAGTAGCAATTCCAGATAATTGTTGTGGACAAAATAAGAATTGGAACATGGTCATATTCTGGCTCTAAGTACTATCGAAAGAAAAATAGATATATAGAACATCATTTTCCTGTTACTGCGCATACAGTGTTAGCTTCTGATAGAGATTTTGCCATTATTGAGAATCATTTACGACGTAATGTGCAAGAGATGTACAGCCCAAACCAATGGCCTGATATACAGAGGTGGTCAAAGAAGAAACCGTTTCATATTTACAACATGCTCCCTGAAGAACATAAAAAAAATCACTCATAGGAAGAAGTCAGTGAATGGTCATGACGTCAATTTGAGGAATGTGTGCCGCATTAGGTTCAGTAGTAATAACCCTACCTCAATCGAAATATCATCCTCTTTGTTAATGATATTTAGGACGGCATTAACCTTCATCGAGAAGAACGAGAGCCTGCCAACTTGCCCTCCTTACATTCTAAGTACAACATTGTACGGAAATTGCAAAAGAACAGTCACTGATGTCCTGTCACTCTTAGACCCGTTCACCATGATTTTATTCTTGCCCGAAATCCAGCTGCACGTATTGTTGATGATTGCGATAGTGATGTGGATTAGGATTGTCAGCATCTGTTTGTGAATTTGTATCTCCCTTGACATCATGTGAAACATGTTTGAAATCATTATAACTTCATTAAGTGTATATGGACAAAGTATTTTCCATTTCGAATTAAAAGATAATGGCATGTACACTGTATTCTCCATTTCATATCAAGTTCTTGGTTTCATAAAGATAATGGTATACTGCATTGTTCACTGTTCTTACTCCATGTGTCATGTGTTGTGTTCCTTAAGTTCAAACTTGTCTTCTATAAATACCTTACTATATGAATATACCGAGTAAATAAAATGAAAGATATTATGTATTATTTTTTTCTGATTTGTACAAATTGCTGAATTTTCTTTTTCAATTTACTTGAAAGTTGAAAACTGACGGTTGCCATTTTGTTTCCCGGAGTGGATCATATAGAAAGTAAGGTTAAAAGAAAAGAAGTAATAAATACTTCATATATCTGGTGTAGTAAAAAGTAATCCATTATTTTTGCATGACATTGAAGGCTTGACTTACCATAGTTAGAATGATCCGATTTAGGTCACATATGCGCCGTTTTGTTCGATAACGTGTTGCCATTTGGAAGGTAATATCATGATGCCTCCCTCTCTCATAGAAGCCTTTGTCCCTATTGGCAAAAAATTGAGACAGTCGATTTTTACAAGCCTCTCTTGAAGCGAATTTTTCACCAGCAAACGTGTTCGCCATGGACAGGAACAGATGGTAATCACTCGGTGCCAGGTCCGGACTATAAGGTGAATGCATAAGAACCTCCCAACCAAGCTCCTGGCGAGTCACTATCGATGTGTGTGGCCTGGCGTTATCCTGGTGGAACACAATGCCTCTCCTATTGGCCAAAGCTGGCCGCTTCTGGGCGATTGCTGCCTTCAGACGGTCCAATTGTTGACAGTATAGTTCCGAGTTAAGGGTTTGGCTGTAGGGGAGCAGCTCATAGTAGATAATTCCCTGCCAATCCCACCAAACACACAGCAAAACCTTCCTGGCCGTCAATCCTGGCTTGGGCACCGTTTGCGCCGGCGCAACGCGCTTTTCGAGTGACGTTGTCGTAAGTGATCCACTTTTCATCACCAGTCACCAACCGCTTCAGAAATGGGTCGCTTTTGTTGCGATTCAGCAGCGATTCGCAGATGGAAATTCGGTCCATGAGGTTTTTTTGCGTTAACTCGTGTGGCACCCATACATCAAGCTTCTTTGTGTATCCAGCCTTATGCAAATGATTCCACAAGGTTTTTTGTGCAATGTTTAGCTCTTGGGCAGTCGAAACAGTGCTTACATGACGGTTGGACGCGACAATGTCCATGATTTTATTGACATTTTCGACACCTGGCCTTCCAGTGCGTGGTACATCTTTGACGTCAAAATTACCGGAACGGAATAGACGAAACTAAAATTGCGCGTGATTGGCTGTTACAGTATCAGGACCATAAACACTATTCACAGTTGCAGCCGCCTGGCTTGCGTTTTCACCTTTATCGAAGAAAAACTGTAAAATATAGCGTATTTTCTCTTTGCTAGTGTCCATTTTGACGCGCGCTCACACAACACTGAGTCAACTCATCACAACTATCTGAACAGTGTTTGTAGTGCGCAATCTCATCGTTTGAACGCCATCTCGTTGAACCCGATCGGACTTATACAACGCGAGATACAGATCACTGAAGCCATCTATTGGCAAAATAATGGATTACTTTTTACTGCACCAGATATTACAGATCGGAGCATTAATGTAAGTTACAGCAAATGAAATGGTAAACATTAAATAAATAATAACTTATGTCCCTAATAATAATAAAAATGAAATGTAAGTCACTGTAATAACTGATGAAAAATAAATAAATAGCCAATCCGGGCCCAGGTTTGATATGCGGGAAGTGGACCAAAGAGAAATATCCCCCCACCATCCACCACAAATTATAATATTGAGCAATTCAGGTCCTATGTCTCCCTGACTTGATGCCGATCAGAGGTCTAGACGGGGAGACATCCCCGGGAGATGGCCTACCACAGTTCCGAGGAGAACGATACTGGGCTTGAGGTACCCTTCAGGTACGCGATCCGAAGCCGGAGCTAAAACAGCTTAGAGGCAGGGGAGGAAGGAGAGTCCAAAAAATAAAATATCAATATAATATGCCGGCAGGTCGGGACCGACGACGGCCTGGAAAATAGCTAGACGACCAAATCCCACTTATGGGTCGGCGCCGACCTTACCCCAACTGTTTCCCGACTACTCATGCTAGATCCGTCTACGGCGGTCGACCAAAATCATTTGGCCTGCTGGATTATACCTCCGGCCCAGGCCCCCCCTGAAAGAAACACTGTTCAGACACAAAGACATAATTAAAAAATATATTTTGACTCCGGGCCACCGCACCCAAATCCGGTTATCAGGCAAACCCGCTCAAAAACTTGACTCGGTGACCCATTTCGGCTCTGCTTCTACAGTTGGTAAAAAACGCAAAGCAGGAAACTGAGTACTAGAATATAAACTGACATTTAAAACTCGAACTTTTATTAACTTACTTTTTAATCGTGCTTAAATTATCTTCTATAATGATTGAATTAGAAAGTAATGAAGAACGAAGTATATGCAGAAATATACTTTAAAATTTACAATCATTTCAATTACGGACGGACACGTGGTAATGAACACGACACCATGAAGTAATCAACTGCGA
>JAGDQP010000288.1:22482-91321 GCA_022664845.1 Lepisma saccharinum
TTATTTATTAGTTCTAATTTCATACTGACCTTTTAATATTGCATGTATGCTTCATTATCATTCGTGATTTTATTTATTTTTTAGAATTTGTGTAAGTATTTTGTATCTAATCATGAAATTGAATCATATTACTCGAGTTTTCGGGTTCTACGTCTTTGACAGGGATGGAACAGTTATCTACTTTCTTGACGAATTCCGCGGCCAGTTTTCTTGCAGTTCTCTTACAACATCACTCCAAACGTTTTAAAATTGGTTCAGATCAGATGCGCGAGGTACTCAGTCGATTAGCTCGACATATGATTCTCGTTGCAACCATGCCTGAACCGGATTGGAACAGTGTCTAAAGCTATTATCCAGTTGTAATTGCACGATGCAGTCTCAGGGAGCCCATCTTCAAGTAGTTCCAGATATTTATGGATATTCAGCCGACCATTAATGTGGTGCATACCACCACCACCCGCATCTTTACATATTCAACCTCACTGTGACGTGATCCTAACCAATTTCAAGGAGTCAAGCGACTAAAGCGCATACAAAATGCCTGGCTTAGATTTATTTTTCTTCTCAAGTATTCAGACCTTATAGACAATTGGCAATGCTTAAACTTAATCAAAGACGCAACTTACACAAATTAACACTTCTCTCCAAAATACTTTGTCTTCAACAACCTTCTTACTTGCAGGAACGCAAGAGAGTACGGAAGAGAGTAAGACATAGTTACCCTTTGATAGTGGAGCAAAGTTTCTGCACTATGTTTAAAAGTATATAGTATAATTTCTATTGAAGGTTGAAAATTGTAAGTATCCCTGGAGAAAGTTGTGTTCTTGAATGCGCAGTTAGGGTAGTTGACGAGACGAACTGATGTCAATGTAGGCCTTGGCGGACATTGTTGTGAAGAACAATGGAGACGGGTAAGAGAGTACAGGGTAAGAATGAACGTTCACGCTCTATGCAAACGATGGTCGCACGAACAGTGCTCGAACTTAAAAAAACTGTACGTATGCAATTATTCTCATTGATGCTGTTCTTTAGTGCTCAGTTTCTCTTGTGACTTTTTTTTATTAACAAGCATTAATAATTTCAATTAGGCTCAGAATAATTTCTTATTCGTTTACCAGTGTCAAGTTATAATCTGAAACTTCGCTTACAATTCATGTTTATAATGTGAATTTAACATTACATAATTTAACCGTTTTTGTGCGCATCTTCTTTTGTAATATACAGGGTGCCCCAGAATTCTTTCCCTGATTGCAAACATTCATAAGGTATAAAATATGTCACATAGACAAATACTTCTAGCTTGAATTGCATGTAACATATTCAAGTTATTGTGTACATACTTACTGTTATTTTGTTTGTTACAGGGCACAATGACGTAACAACAGCGGAATCGGACACCATTTGCAGAAACATGTACTCAAACCAGGAGAAAGCCCAATGTGCCCTCTGGTATCACGAGACACAGTCACCAAAAACAATCCAGAGAAAATTCCACACGGCATACCATAGATAGCCACCAGATGTTAAAAGCATCAAGATGTGGTATGCTAAGTTTAAGGAAACAGGCAGCGTCAGTGATCCCCCTAGAACAGGCAGGCCTGGACCTAGTGCGCAGACAATTCAGACAGTGAGAGACGCTTTCATGAGAAGTCCCAAGAAGTCAGCCCGCAGAGGCTCACGTGAGTTGCAGATTCTTAAGACATCAGTGCACCGCATCCTACATAAACATCGTCTGGATATCCTTCGGGCAACGAAAGAATCACGCGTAGAAATGTATTAATTGTGTACACAAAAACTTGAATATTTTATATGCAATTCAAGATAAAAAGTATTTGTCTATGTGTCATATTTTCTGCCTTATGAATGTTTGTATTCAGGGGAAAAATTCTGGGATATCCTGTATATTAAATATACCATTAATTCGTATATTTTAAATTGTGTTCAATTTTGTCTCTCGATCTGTTTACTTTTACCCACCCCCTAGGGCAATAGTGTTTTCTCGTCTCTTCGTTTAATATACATTAGTTCTGTTTCTAATAGGATATAGTAAGCAGAGAAATATATTTGTTACTAGAATGATTACGCTTCTATATATTTTCTTTCTTTCGTATTTATCTCTGATAGAATAAGAATTACGAATTCCTAAAAAAAAGTTCGCTCTTGCCCTCGTTTCCTTTCTACTAGACTATTTAGAACAATTTTTTGAAACCACTAGTTGGCAACACTGACATCTAAAAGAAACTATTAGTTGGAAGCACTGAACACTGAAAGGCGGGATAAAAGAGAGAAAACATACTTGGAACATTGATAATAACTGAAACCAAGTTTATTCCACATCCACTTGTACCATTATGTAACCTTGAATTTCTTCGCTGTGAACTTAGTTAATGCGAAAACGCACGAAATAACTCCTGACACATGTTTTTTCAAGATGGCGCACTTTCCTACGATAGCGGATATTTAGTTACTAGTTTGGAATCTCTTTCCAAAGTAATAGACACAAAAACCATTTGTTTTGCAATTATTTCCAACCCAGGCATATTTTTATCGTTCGTTGCTTCTACTACTTTAATAGTGTGCACTGACTTCCAACTTCATGATCAAAACCTGTACATAAAAACATAAGAATCGAATCTTCTAATTAGAACAGCGTCATTTTAGTCTCGTTTTCTGGACAACTTACCTTACAAATATGATTCTGATACTTCACAAATGCAACACACAAACTCATAAATCAGTGCAGAGATTTACTACATTACGAAGTCTATTCCTCGACTATTGTTATATCACGAGCTGACTATTGAGCAACCTACAGTGTTGCAAGCCTATAACTGTCGAAATTCTCCAACTGTCCGGAGTACTCCCAATGACTCTAAAAATAGTATCCTAAGTAAAAGCAAAATGAGAACAAATGGGAGGAAGGTTGTAACAGTTTACTCTGGATATACTGGGGTCCTGCGGGTGTTAATACTAGTTCAGGGGCACTGTTGACGTCATAATTAGTGTGTATCATTTTGTAAATATGGACTGCGTATAAAGCTTTCCAGCCAGGAAAACGCACAGTTCATACCACTACATCTACATGGTTCCGATACATTACAGAGCGCGTTGTTACAACTTTCCACAAGTCTAGTTTCCTTTCTTTATTATTGTTAGAACTATTTTCTTCTCAATGAAAATCACTCACTCACTCTACTGTTTACATAAGTTCATCTACGCAGCAAGAAACGTTTAAGATTGCATTCTAAGACAGTTTTCATCACGAACTCCTACCTCTCGAAGATTGCTTCCAATATCGTCCTCCCAAAGACGTAACTGTCTTTCTAACGGCCTCTTTTCTCCGGCTTACTAACCATGATGGAATATAATATTCGTTTTCCCCATCCAAATTGCATGATCATGGTGAATCGTACAGAGTGTGTAGCTCTTCATTATGCAGTCTCCTACATTCTCCGATCATCTCGTCCCATTTCTGCCCGTAACTCTTCCTCAAAACCTTACATTCAAACACAAGCACTGCCAGGATCATGCTCCAACTTTCGCAACCATAAGGTCTTACTGAAAGAATTGCCGTTTTGTATATTTCAATTTTAACTTTCCTCATATTAATCACGAAGCTAGAAGATTATGGTCCGAATAGAAACTTTCATTGCTGCATGCTAAACGACATTTTTATTTCATCCGTGACTTCCTTTTTCATTTGTTACATATGCACCTAAATATTTAAACTTGTTTATGTTCTCATGATCTCATTCTTAAATGATACATTTTTATTTCCTTCAATCTCTGTATTTCAGCTTCTTATCATCTATTTTCTTTTCTCTACGTTCACCTCTAGGCTTATCTCCTCGCAAACTTCTACTAAAACATTGGTGCTTCTTTATAGTACATCTATATTGTTCCCTAATAAATCTATATCTTCCGCGTATCGAACACTCCATTCAATCCATTCAATATCAGTCCTTCTTTGTCCTCTTTTATAGACAAATTGAAGACCTGAATTGCAAAACATCCCAAGTCCACCGGAGTATTTTTTCAGGAGGAACAGAAAACAGTCCAAGGACTTGGGATGTTATTCTATTTAGCCGAAATTATTTTGTATTAAAATATTTCGTCGCTTCAAACCTTCCATTTTTAGCATTTTTCAAAATATTTCAAAAACTAGAGTATTATCAAAAATTTTAATTCATAGCGCACTAGAACTTTCGGATTACTATGGAATGCAATGGACAGCGATTTCGATATCGAGTCCATGGACGAGTGATACGTTTTCAAAGATTATGACGTCATTATTTAATTGAGATCTGAGCACTCATCAATCGACAAGATTTCGAAATCACTGTCCATTGCATTTCATAGTAATTTGTAAGTTCTAGTGCGCTATGAATTTATATTTTTGATAGTACTCTTAGTTTTTGAAATATTTTGAGAAATGTTAAAAAAAGAGGGACTGGAGCGAGGAGCCCTCCTAAGTTCTTGAAGAACGAACGAAAAAGATGCAGAACGAACGATAGATGCTGAACGAACAGAACAAAAATGAAAATTCGAAAAAAAAAAGTGAACTTGTGATGTTTTGTAATTCAAGTCTTCAATTGTAACCTTATTTCAATCCATTCTCAATCTCAAAATTATATGGCGTACCGATACGCATTTTGCTGGGGTGTTGTGCATTACTGGTGATTTAAAGATTTTCCAATTTCTCTTTATTTTGGACCTCCATCTCGTTAGGTCCGTGTATCCACGGGTCTGCGGTGTAGATTACAAATTCCTCTCTTTATTTACAGACTTGTCCATGAAGAAGCTTTTCGAACAAACTTTTCCAAGTGTCGAAAATTTTAATTAAGATCCATCAAAAGATCTCTACGTTCCTTTTTCATTCTTGAGATTCAAAAAAAAAATCGATCTGCAATAACTAGTATGTCTCACCTAAAAAGTGGAAGTTTTGAGTAGCCGTTATACAGCTTAAACGACTGGTGCTAGAAAAACGAAATTTGGTATGAAGGTACATCATCACTAGTAGATTAAGCAAGTATTATTACAAACATTTGAAAAAGTCACCATCTTGGATCCGAAATAGCCGCAAAACCCAGTCTAAACTGCTGGAGATACAAACACCAAATTTGGTATGACGGTACTTCATTACTAGTAGGTTAAGAAATATTACAAAAGTCTCCGAAGATGCCATTTTGGTTCCAAAATGGTGGACTCCAAAAATTCATTTTCAACACCATTTGAGCTAGAGATACAAAATTTGGCATAAAGGTGTGTTATCAAGTGTAGCTTAGGAAAATATTACAACACTTTCAATCGAAAAGAACTTCTTTTTCTTGGTGACGGACTGTAACTGGTTTATAATAAATCAATAAATAATCCCTAGCCTTCGGCTGGTATCCTTTTCTTAATGGCGTATAAAAGCTTTAGAACTAGGTTACACTTCACAGTTTTCAATTTATGAACGCAAATCTTTTAGTAGTTTCTGTTTAATTAAGTGAGTAACTTGTATTAATGGTGAAAAATACATATTTGTTATTTTTGAACTTTAGAAGCTAAATTCAAATTTGGGTTTTCAAAGAAAGTTCAAATGGTTCATCCCACTAAAACAGCATTTATTACTAACATACAATTGGGAAGATGGAAACAATAATAGCACTATTATGAAGAGGCTAGCGCCCAGCTCAACTTCGCTTTCCATTGTCAAACCAACTCACAAAGACAATGCTCTCGCTTACTTATAATCAAATTTGTCTGCCGGATCAAGTGGCAGCAGGTTATGGGGACCAGAGCGACTTAAGTTCTACAGGCGGAAGGAAAAGCGAGAATAAAACTCAATTTGTGATGAAGGAAAGAAACACATACACGCGCAGAGAGACCGGAGAGGAAAGGGGATAAAGGCAATGTTTGGTTTAGTGTGAGTCTTTGTAGGGTCAAGGGTGAAATGAGTGTGGACGGAATCGTTGGAGCATCCCAAAGGAGAAATCGACATAAAATTTTTAAGACTATAACAGGCACCCTCCATCTATCAATAAAAGGAGTACAACTGTTTTGGAAAGTTCTTTCATGAAACGTAAAGCTAACCTCACGAGAATCTTACTCATATTATATTTGTTGGTCTGTCCTCTTGAGTGAAAACCAATGTTGGCGAAGGTGAATATGGCAGTGCATTTATATTCACTCAGTTTAACACAAAAATGTTTCGTTCTATTCCAAGCGGATTATCTGATACGATCAAAAGCATTCATGAATTGTTATAACGAAAGTTTACAACCAAATTACAGTATGAAGTTAATTGTCGAATATTAACATCTGACCCATCAACAAAGTGTTAGGACTGATTGAGATTGAAAATTGTCTCATTTTAAAATAAAGATTTAGTTCTCGAAAACCTGCATACATATTTATTCGGAATACAGTGCCTCGCCATATATTTTTTCTATTTTGCGCACTGTTCTTCTACATGACAGTAAGAAAACTCTTGCTTATTTCCTTCCAGCAAAAGAAGCCACCAATCTAAGCTATACATAGGAACGTTACGAACCGCAATAGTGTTGCTCATGGGAGGAGACGAGATGAGAAGAGACTTGGAATTGTCTTCATGTCTCTTCTCGAAAAGGTGTATTTCTCCAGTCTCGTGTCGCGCTATCGAAACGAGAAAACACAAGGAAAATGTTTTCCCCTAGTATGTGTTAACAAGAAAGTCAGTGATTTGGGGGATTTTTTAAAAAGTAGTAAACAATGTGTAATTTTAATATTAAAACACAATTAGAATACTTCCGCTTTAAAGTCGGACCTCTCCCCCCCCCCCCTTTCTCTCACACACATATACGCGTTCTCTCTCTCTCTCTCTCTCTCTCTCCGTGTACGCATATATACCCATTTGTATTATTTAGCCAGCGAAACAAGACTTCGAGAAGAGACCAAACGCTTCACGCAAAATATCTTGTGGTGTCGAGCAAGCGGCCGTGACTCAGTTCTAGAACACTGACTTATTAGCATTCATGGGTTGCAACGTCCCAAAAGTTTTACCCCGATAACTTCTATATATTGCTCCGGCTTCTGAGGTGGGATGATCCGTTGTACCTTATAAAAATAGTATATTAGTAGGACGGACAAGGCCTGTCTACTGAAGGCAGTCATGTGGGTTAGGGCACTAAGCCAACGACTCCAAGGTCATGAGTTCGAATTCCGGCTGGAGCATTTTAATTAGCATCACATTCATAATCGTGACGAGCCAAAGCTACTAAAATGGCCTATATAATATAAAGTTTACCAAGTTTTTTGCCTGCCTATCAAAGACGAACCGACATAAGGAATAGGTTGGCGAACTCTGGCTTACCTTATGAAGACGAGCCGGAGATAGAAACAGAATCGTGTTGGCCTGCCTGATGAAGGTTGTGCTGCAACGACGCAAGGAATAGGCTGAGAAACTCTGGTCTGCCTAATGAAGACGAGCCGCTGATAGATGAGCAAGAAATTATAAATAATATGTCAAAGGAAAGATGTTAATCTATTTATTCTTCAGACCTGCCTATTGAAGATGAGCCAGAATCTGCCTGGGCTTCCAAGGAATAATGAATTTACATTCCATTACATTGCCAGTAGAATAACAGCACTTTTGTTCATTTTGGCTATCGCTTTTTCGTCGTTTGTGTTCGATAGGTCTGTTCCAAGACTTTTCAGACTATTGTCTATACTCTGTATAATTCTTATTTGGATTTTAATTATTTTATTTCTTTGCATTGCCGAATCAATGCGCATTGTTAAAAATAATTCTCGTTAAAGAGTAACTTCTGCTACAATTATAATTAAAGTAATGAACACTGCGTAGAGGTGTGATCGAGTTTATTACTATGTCAAAAAATTAATTGAAATTTACATCTGTTTGAATTTAATAATAATAATACATTATATTATTTGAACATATTTAAATTTAAAAACTTCCAATCAAAGTAATGAAGATCTCATGGAGTGATCAGATTTATTAGCTGGCAGAGCCGGAAATCAAACCCGAGGCTCTTGTATACATTTCCAGTGCATAGGCACCAACACTAGTTCAGTGAGATATTTTGTCTTCTGTAATTTAAAGCGTCTCGCAACTATTGGTCGTGACTTTTTAACTTATTTAGTACTTTACAATGTATTTATTTAAAGTCAAATTCTTACTAATAGGAAATTAAATTACCTCAGTATATGTTGCTTGTTATAGTCTAAAATGAAGTCAAATTAAACTTTCCGACATACGATAAATATTAACTTATTTAGAGATTCACATTAGGGATGTCAACGACTAGCTCGACTCGGTCAGACTCGAGTCGAGTAGAATCGTGCTCAGTACATACTCGAGTTGAGTCAGTGGTCACAACTGCTCGAGTCGAGTCGGCGCTCACTGTGTAGTCGAGTCGGTGCTGACTATGTGCTCGAGTCCAGTCTGCGCTCACTATGTGCTCAAGTTGAGTCCAGTCTGCGTTCACTATGTGCTCAAGTTGAGTCCAGTCTGCGCTCACTATGTCCTCGAGTCGAGTCGAGTCGGTACTTAGAACTGCTCTAGTCGAGTCGAATCGGAGTTCACTATGTGCTCGATTCGAGCCGAATCGCTGGTCAGGGAGACTCACGCTGCGACTCGGTTACAGTGAGTCGAGCTAGAGCGACGACTCGACTCGAGCGTTAGACTCGCCGCTCGAGCCGAGCGGATTGACATCCGTAGTTCACATTACAATATAATATTCATTATTTTGTTTCCCTTGCACTGCGGAATCAATGCGTGTTGTTTAGTCATTTACCCATTTTATTCGTAAGGAGAAAGAAATTAAAATGCTTTCGGGAAATATTATACATTTTGTTTGAAATTTGTTCAGCAAAATTGAACAAGTTAAATTTACTACTATAAATTTTTAACTATTTAGAGGTTCGCATTGTAATACAATGCTCAAGTATTATTTAATACTTTCGTGTTGTATTACAATACTCGTAATTAACTGCCTCCCAAATGTTGGTCGCTTTTCATCTGTGATGCACTCCAGAAGAGAAGGAAGTTTTTTTTCTGGCTGTTGTAATAGCAGAGACGAGGAAGGAATTCCTCAAAGTCGGCAGCTGTTTTGATTTGCACCATTTCAAGCTGGATTCAATTGTATGGTAGCATTTTCCCTCTTTGGTTTGACTTATGAAGTCAAAGCCAGATTGAAGTGACACAAATATTTCCCCTCGTTTTTGGTTTGGCTGTGATATTGTGTTTGCTTACAGTGAAGGAGGTTATATGAAAGAAACAGTTTTTGTGAAAGAGAAAAAATGATCACCTGGCTGGGTTACACAGGAGAAGCGAGGGGTCGTTTCATTTTTAGCTCCCGCAATCTATAGTATTTTATCTATACGCAATACTTTTAACAATACAAGTTTATAATAACACAACTTTAGCTCAATTGAACGACAACTTTGATGCGGAATACGAAACAATAAAGTATTTAGAGAAGAGACTGCTCATCTAGTGATTCTGAAAGCTAAAAGTGCGTGTTTAATACAGCTTCAATATCTTCTTGAGTAGTGTAAGAGACCAAAAACCAGGTAAAACCTTGCAAATGGCCTACCTTTTCAGAATACTCCTTCACATGGATGATTAACCTTTTGAATGTAAGCTATATACACTACACATACCTTGTTTTGCTATATGTTAGGGGTATAATGGTCAATTATTTAGTGCTTTTAAACTAACCATATATTTTGCTATAAAAATGACACAATTACATCCTATATGCAATGAATACTTATGTAATGAATACCCCAGAAAGTACTATATCTTACTGCAAGTATTAATTAAATACTTTTAATTCCTGTTCCTCCAACCCTATTGCCTGTGTTCAATGAATAACACAGCACTAATAGCTGATAAGCAATTACAATCCAGTTATTAAATTACTATACAGATGTTAGTTCATTAATGTAAGATTTGTCAGTGAACAGCTTTGTACATTAATGAGAGTAATATATTACCATATTTATTGTTAAATAACATACCATTACGTTAAATTAGACCAGGAACATTCACTGTAAATCAAATCATATAATACAATATGCATATATCGGAAATTTAAGTTGTATTTGGTTATATTTTGTGAATATACTCATTTTCCGTGATAAACGTGGATATCGAACACATGTCCTTCTTACTGCGCGAAGCTATGCACACAAATTTGCCACACATTATTCTTAATAAATGATCAAAGATATAGACACCACACAACAATCGCAAAAGCAATTTAGTCCGTTATCATCCTTAGTTATTTCACAAACCTACACGCAGACAAACAAAAACATAGAAAGAAAAAGAAAAGAAAAGAACACGCAAACAAGAAACGACAGTTTAATATATAATCAGCTTGCAATTCTTTTCCATTTTAATGTTACCTTTTTTATCTTTTTTGTAGTTCTTTTTCTTTCCACCAGATGGAAGCACAGGAGTAGAAGTATCTTGCTGTTGAGGGGATTTTAATTCAGTACGGACCTCATTAATGAGACCCCTGACAGCGTTGGTAGTAGGGAGGATGACAGAGTATGTACGTATGTATATATACATGTATATGTATATATTTTGACAGTTACAAATGTACTATTTGTGGTGATTCTAATGGAAATAGGGATTTTGTATTTTATACTATGGAACCATTCATTAATCACATACTCAAACAAGGTCTCAAGTTTACTCAAGTTATAGCTCTTGCACATAATGCTCACGGGTTTGATAATTTGTTTGTTGCTCGCGAGTTGTTACGTCAAAAATTAGTGCCTAGTATTATTAGTCGTGGAAATAAATTTATGCAACTAACGATAAATAATATCATATTCAGAGATACATACTTGTTTATGGGTGTTCGATTAGCTGATTTACCTGCAACTCTTGGGTTAGATGAATCTCTTAAGGAAGGTGATTTTCCACACTTGTTTAACTTACAACAGTACCAAAACTATGTAGGTTTGTATCCAAAACTTGAAGTTTACGATATTGAAAGCAAATCACCAAAAGAGGCAGAAGCAATTGCTACGTGGTATGCAGAATGTGTCAAACGTAAAACTACATTTCATTTCCAGCATGAATTATTAGCCTATTGCAAAACCGATGTACGTATTTTAACTTTAAGTCTCATTCGATTTTCTAATTTGATTGAAGCTAAGACAAATGGGTTTCAATGTTTCTTGCATACTCCCACAATTGCTACATGTGCGATGAAAATGTTTCGGTCATGCTACCTTAAAGAAAATACAATTCCAATTATCCCTCCAGGTTTCCAATATGGTACCAATCAAAGTAAAGTAGCTAAGCAGTGGCTACGATATATGGAGTTCAAACAGAACATTAAGTTACAAACATGTGAAAATTGTAAAGAGGCACAATTAAAAATTTCAGAGTTGATGGGTATGATAAAAATACTCGTACAGCTTACGAATTTTACGGTTGTTACTATTACGGCCACAGTTGTATAACCCAATGCAGAGACCAAGTAATAGATAATGAAGGGAGCAGCTAAAACAGCCGATATGACGCAACATTAGCACGTGAATATTTTTTAAAAACAGTTGCAATGTAAAAGTTTTTTCCATTTGGGAATGTGAGTGGGAGAAACAAGTGAAAATGTCTCATGAAATTCAGAGTTTCATCCGTGATCATTGTTCTAATGTGGAAAAACCATTACAGCCTCGGGACGCATTTAAAGGCGGGCGTGTGGAATGCTTCAAAGCATTATATGAATGTACAGAGCAAGAGGTATGTGAGTACGTAGATTTTACAAGCTTATATCCGTAGGTAATGTCTAAACAACCACTTCCAGTTTGTTCTGTAACAATCCATAAGGGGGATAACATGCCTGATCCAAGTAAAGTCCATGGTATTGTATATTGTAAGGTTTTACCACATAGCAATCTTGCAATTCCTCTTTTTCCTTACAATGCACATAACAAACTGATATTTGGTCTGTGTCGAACCTGCATGAATAATTTAAATAAAGACAAGTGCAATCAAACTAACGAACAACGTGCAATCAAAGGCGTATTTTGCACATCCGAGCTCCATGCCTCGAGTAATTTTTACTCCAACTCAGATTTTACGAAAACCCGATTTTCGTATCGCATGTAAACCGCAAACTAAACGACATGCTGTTGTGCAGCAGACGAAGCGTCGTCGATTAAATCCTTCTAGCACTGTAAACTACGGAACGTTACCTTATGGTTTTCGTTAAAGGAAAAACTTGGAATCTGTTCTAAATTTCCAACAGTAAGTTGTATAATACTATGTTACAATGACACGTATCCTGTAAGTTAGATGACCACATGGTCTACAAAAAATGTAAATCAAAATATTCTTTCTTTGAGTTGATGTTTTATTATCATCTACATCTGCAATCATCAAAACAAAAAACTTCATCAACACTTTTTTGTGCACTTCACCAAACAAGTTTGAACGGTTTAATACTTGATATGATTCCTGCAAGTCCTAACATTACAACAATGTTCATCACAAAACTAATTTATTGTAACAACAAAAATTATTTTCTATAACTTGATATAGTTGTCTTCACTGTTTTTGCACAAGTAAAACTTTTGTCTTGTATCACGAATAAAATTCCTTTGTACTCCTTCATTGTTTTCCACCAAACCATTAATAAGAATGTTCTACAGTTCCATTAAAACTTTTAGCCTAAAAGTTAGACAAGCACATTATACAAAAATATTTTATACAAGTTGACTTTTATGTATCAGCAGACTGCAATATTTTATATGACTTCACTTTTATTTCTGTTGCAATGTGCCAAACAAATAAACTTATTTTCTACTCCTTCATTGTTTTCCACAAAAAAAGAACAAAGTTATTTGCAATTATGTTATATAAAAGCAATGACTTGTATTTTAAAAGTTAGACGACACCGAAAAAATATACGAGTTGACTTTTATGTAGCAACAGACAGTAATATTTTACATGACTTCCCTTTAATTTTTTGTTGCAATGTAGTAGACATATATTTTGCACGATCTTGCAAAAAAAGTTTCATTATTTTATATGGCTTGACTTGTTGAATAATTTGTTTTAGTTGTATGTAATTACAATATTTTGTATGACGTCACTTTCTTGTATCAGTTGTGTTTAGTACTAAAAAACAATATTAATCAATCCCCTATGTGTAATAACAATATTTTCGTGTATCCGTTGGAATGTTCTACTCTGTATATATTCTTGATTATGCACAATAAATAATTTCTTGTTCAATCAAACTGATGCTTTTTTATTTCCATTCTTCACAAACAACATCCAAATGAACCGTGTAAGAAATCTTTTGTCCAAAGAATTACATACAGTTTGTCTACGTATTCTGTACTTGTAATCATTTTTTATATGATTTCGCAAATTTCTGAAGTATATGTTCCTTGTCTGGGTGTGTCTCTATAAATTTCTCGTAGATTTCATTGCATATAGGCGCATATGCCAAGGTTTCCACTACGTCCTGTTCCAAGGATTCCACCGACATGTGAATGCAGTCGTGAGTTCCGGAGTCAATGTGAATGTGGTCAAAGCAAGCAAGACAAATTAGCGGAACATTTGCTTTCCATTTTTGAATACTATACATTATGCAAGCAGGTTTGACTTCAAGAGTCAGGACCGCCATTGGAAAACTACATCCAAAAATTCTCGTTCAACGTCTTTATGTACTTTATTGACCAATCACAATAAAGAATACAACTTGTCCCTATCAGTCTCATGACAAGTGTCTCGTAAATTAAATACTTGTCTCGCAAGAGTTGCATCAAGATTCACTTCATGTAGTACTTGACGTCATTACTTGCATTTCATAAGTACAATAACACATACAACTTGACAAATACAATATTTATTCACTTAATCCCAATACTTGGGAACAATTGACGTTATTCCTAACTATGCCTAACCTATATTACAAGCAAAGATGTTGCTGCTTGTTATTTCTGTGGAACAGTCTTGTATCATATATGTAAAATATAATGCTCTTACTTTTAATATATCAAAAAACTCTATGCTTCAATTACTATTGTAAGAGCAATATTCAGTACTGTTGTGCCAATGGTGACTAAAAGATACATTACAACGCTGTTGTAGCCTAGTGACACATCCAGTCTTACGCAATACACAAGTATTTTAATTTCATATCCTTACTCAACGTGTTCCAAAAATATCAAAGAGTCTGCTAAAGTATAAGATTAACTCTAGTGACCAAGATCTCTCTAATGATCCTTCAACTGAACTTCATTTTTCAAAACGTAACATGTTTCATTAACACAAATCGTATATTTCAAGTGAATTTGAACTTGCAGGATTAAAATGTCTACTTTCCATTTGCAGTTAGCTAATGGCAAAGTCACAACTGCTTCGGATTCTATTCTTAAACTATAGTACTATGTTCATATCATCCTCGTTCGTGTTTGGGACTCTGATCTTTTGCTACTTTACAATCTAAAATACAAATGACGCCTCCATTTGTTACTTTAAACCTAATTCTGTTGTCCCACTCTCTAACCTTATTCGCTTCTGTTGTATAGATATCATGAGGGAGGGGTTAAACCATTTGCAAAGGATCTACTTCTCTGATCATACTATTGTTCTCCCTATACGCAAACTTACTTGATCACATATCTATGTCCAGTACTCCTCTCTTTATTTTGGTATATACGTTATTTATCCATATGGCGAAGGCTAAGCTACATGTCAAGGATCTGTTTGGGACTCAGATCTTTTGCTACTTTACAATCTAAAATACAAATGACGCCTCCATATGTTACTTTAAACCAATTCTGATGTCCCATTCTCTCTAACCTTATTCGCTTCTGTTGTATACATATCATGAAGGAGGGGGTTAAACCATTTGCAAAGGATCTACCTCTCTCATCATACTATTGTTCTCCCTATACGCAAACTTACTTGATCACATATCTATGTCCAGTACTCCTCTCTTCATTTTGGTATATACGTTATTTATCCATATGACGAATGCTAAGCTACGTGTCAAGGATCTGTCCCTTTCCGATTAACCCGACACAGTACATTTGTTAGCATTTCGTATTACCACATGTAATTTATCCAACGAAACAAGTCTGTGATTTTCCTTTAAATATATATTTTTTTCTCAAAAACTTCTTTCCAAGTCCTTCCTTTCTAGTCTGTCGCGTCATGCAGCTTCATTTGTATGCCGAGCCTATATATTTTCTTTCTGCGTAATCACTTCGTTTATAAGCAATTTCTAAACGCCAAGTGCTTCGTCGACATCACAAAAAAGGTTCCATTCTTGTATGTGTATGTGTGCGTGTCAAAATATATACATACATACATACTCTGTCATCCTCCCTATTACCAACGCTGTCAGGGGTCTCATTAATGAGGTCCGTACTGAATTAAAATCCCCTCAGCAGCAAGATACTTCTACTCCTGTGTTTCCATCTGGTGGAAAGAAAAAGAACTACAAAAAAATAAAAAAGTTAACATTAAAATGGAAAAGAATTGCAACCTGATTATATATTAAACTGTCGTTTCTTGTTTGCGTGTTCTTTCTATCTGTTTTTGTTTGTCTGCGTGTAGGTTTGTGAAATGACTAAGGATGACAACAGACTAAATTGCTGTTGAGATTGTTGTGTGATGGTTATATCTTTGATCATTTATTAAGAATAATGTGTGGCAAATTTGTGTGCATAGCTTCGCGCAGTAAGAAGGACATGTGTTCGATATCCACGTTTATCACGGAAAATGAGTATATTCACAAAATATAACCAAATACAACTTAAATTTCCCGTATATGTATACTGTATTATATGATTTGATTTACAGTGAATGTTCCTGGTCTAATTTAACGTAATAGTATGCTATTTAACAATAAATATGGTAATATATTACTCTCATTAATGTACAAAGCTGTTCACTGACAAATCTTACATTAATGAACTAACATCTGTATAGTAATTTAATAACTGGATTGTAATTGCTTATCAGCTATTAGTGCTGTGTTATTCATTGAACACAGGCAATAGGGTTGGAGGAACAGGAATTAAAAGTATTTAATTAATACTTGCAGTAAGATATAGTGCTTTCTGGGGGCTATTCATTACATATAGGATGTAATTATGTCATTTTTATAGTAAGAAATATGTGGTTAGTTTAAAAGCACTAAATAATTCTCCATTATACCCCTAGCATATAGCAAAACAAGGTATGTGTACTGTATATAGCTTAAATTCAAAAGGTTAATCATGCTTTGTGAAGGAGTATCCTGAAAAGGTAGGCCATTTGCAAGGTTTTACCTGGTTTTTGGTCGCTTACACTACTTTCTTGTGTTTCGTTCCCTGGAATATCTTTAAAACAATACAGTAGGTTTAGCTTTTCCGCTCCCCTTGTTTAAACATCCTCTCTGTATTCTGTACTCACAAAATACATTGAACTAGCCAATGTGTGTTTAACAATACGGGATCATGTTATAAAAATTTGGAACAGAATAATAAATTAATTGTTTATTATATTGAATCGTATGTAATTCTTTGATTTTACAACCATCGGGCTATAAGCTTCACTTCTGCATGCTTGGTAGCACGTTGCGTTGTCCTAAATTTCATTTGCTGGACTACCTCGCTTCATAATGCTTTGAAAAATATCCCATATACATTTTTGCGCCCAATAAAATGATTAACCCAATGAAATAAAGAGCTTCAATCCCATCTAGTTCAGAACTAAATTAATTGGTTTTGATTGTATACCTGAACTTTTTCAAATAAAATAAAACTTCTAATATATAATTCCGCCATATTATTTTTAGATTGTCTCGTTCTAGGCTAACCTTACGCGTTGCGCTATTTATATGCATCAAGATTTGAATTTGTATTTTACATGTGTTTTTATCGAAGTCTTCAACCATCTTTACTTCATTACCATCTTTACCATGGTTCAGCGAACATATTTACTTCAGCAATTTACAGTTAAGAGGAATTAATTTTTTAACTTATTTAGTTGTTGGAATTGTTTCAATCCGAACGGATAATGCATTTCAAAATTATTGAAGGATAATGATAAACCATCATTGGTTCACTTGAGTCTAGGACTTTCGCGCAGAACAACCATAGGTTATTTGAATACTTGTTAACAAATTCCAATTTCTTTAATTAACTGCATAATTAACAGAAGATAAACAAAATTATGTCAAATAAATTAAAATTTAGTCCATATTGGATTAGACCGGAAGCAGACAAATAAATAAATGGATTATTATTAATGTTCTAAACAGACATTCTATGTGAGAGAATTATTACTTCGTTGCAGTGGACTCCGAACCACTGCGTTCAAAGGACACCGGCGGGGCTTGAACTCGTGAGCACGCATACAAAAGCGAATGCTGTACGATCACGGTTGCTTGGCTTTAAATTATTGAAAGCATCTAAACTTCAATTTTAAGAGATCTCAAAACTGAAAATCCTGAAAATCGCCGTCAAGATGGATAGGCCAATTACCTCCCAAATACGAAACCAATGCTTTAGTTATCAATGGAGGGTAGCTTGGTAACAATAAAGGTGCCGTACACACGAATTTACAAGTACCAAATCTCAACTATTAAAATAGTGATCAAAAATGGATTGAAACCATGCAAAACAGGAATTACAGTATGCTAAATGCCACACATTTTGGATTTACACAGCCACAAATTGAGAATCCTGGCGGAATCCCTGGTCACACAGCTCATTGTGAGTGAAATATTGTAACATTGTATAAAAATATCGGAATGCAACAGTGTATTTATTTCAAAACATGAGCATCATTGAGATTTTCACCGGAGTTATTTTATTTTTTCTAGTTGAAAACAAAAATATTAACAGAAATCAGGGTAAAAAATATATATTTATACTCACTTTCACGGTCGTTTTTTATCCATTGGACATGGATAGTGAAACACTCTTTCCTGCACTTATACACACATTCATATACTTTTTCTGTCGTTATTATTACATAAACATGCTTTTCGTTTCGAACACATTTTAAAACATGCAACAAGCATAATTAAAACTGCGAATTACAAATTACTTTTGAACGAAAGTTCTACACACAAATATACGCGAAGTCTTCCCAAGGCTAGAATATACAGAAAGAGGAAAGCACTGAGGTAGAAGGGAAAAATAAACATTCAAGAAAAATTCCCACCATCCTTTTGTGACAAAAGGCTAAAAAAATCTCCCAAGTCTAACACTAAAATTCCCACCTGACAGGGAAGCTCAATAGCCATGCGCAGTGCAGAGAGATATTGGCTGGAGAGAGATTTGTCTGCCATCTAGCGTTTGCGTGCCGAGTTGATACTTTCATTCACTTTGCCATGCGTTCGCCATAAGTACTGCCACCTAGACTAAAGCTTTTGCCATATGCTTTGATGTGAGGTAGACATGTTGCAAAAATATGAAAAATGAACACACATGGAAAATACAGACATATCTTGCAACTTTCTTATAATTTAAATGTAGGATATGATAATCAATCCTGTTATACATTATTTAACAAAGAAAAAGTGATAATCATTGTGCGTGTGTGAGTGTGTGTATGTATATGTGTATGTTAGTGGGAGAGAGAGGGAGAGAGAGAGAGAGAGAGGTGAGCGCGGAAATTATCAGACAATTACTCTGGGATATTGTTTAACAATGTCTACTTTCCTTATTCCACCAATTCTCCTATCATCATTCATTCGACTTGAGCCAAAGTTGCCTAAAAGACCTAATTCTTTTTAATAATTAGAAGAAACATCGGACAAAGCTGAGTAGCATACCATTTGAAAACTAACCTTAAACTTTTTTTATTCTACCCGTCATGAAATTTCAGTGGTGAGGTTTAGGGAGGGGTACTGTGAACTGACTGGGAAACTACATTTTTGGAACTATTTGAGCTAGGAAGGTGATTGAGATGTTATTTTAAAGATAATTTAAAACTCTATCGATTGTACTAATAACGTCTTTCTTGTCAGTGGCCTAGTTGAGGGCAGGGGAGATGCGGGGCCCAGGGGCCCCTTGACGTGAAAAACACATCAATGAGTATATCGTTGGAAACAGCTTAACATAACGAACATTAAGAAATACTTCTGAAGGTGATTCGGCTTATCGTAACCGAAAGGGATGGGATAAAAGAGGTGAAAATTACATCTTTGGAACTATAAGGATTATGAAGGTGGTTGTGTTTCCTTTTTAAAGATAATTTGAAAACTAATTTTAAGAAACAGTAATGAAGCCAATTTGACGATCCACAGCCATCTTAGGGGGGAGGGGAGGGGGCTGTCAACTTGCTTGGAAACTATCTTTCGAACTACTTGAGCTTCGAAGGTGGTTGATGTGCTATTTTAAAGGTAATTTAAAACTCTATCATTGCATCAGTGAGGGTTCGTCAGTGGGATAGTTTGGGGAGGGTAGCAGGGGTGGAGTGCTGAGCTGACTTCAAAAATAACTTAAAATTTGAAATTATTGCATATAGACTTCCAGCAATTTGCTGGAAAGGCCATAACATTATTAACTTTAAGAAATAATCCTCAAGCGATTCGTCCTTTCGTAAGGGAGAGGAAGGGGTTAAAAGGATGTGAAATTAACATCTTTGGAAGTATAAGGAGCAGGAACATGGTTGAAGTGTCATTTTAAAGGTAATTTGAAACTTCACTTTCAGAAATACTTTTGAAGGTGATTTGGCTTATCGTAACCGAAAGGCAGGGGGTAAAGTAGGAACATTTAGGTGTTGGTTTTGCACATTATTTGTGTTTATTTAGTGCAGCTGGGTTGCATACGACCCCAAGGTGTTCTTTGTGGTACGAACATAGCATTGTTGGAAATTTTTACATTTTTTCTTTCAAACTCTTTGCGGCTGGAGTGCAACATATCATGACGTCAATAAGTAAGGGAATAACAGTGGAAGAAATATCTGCAATACTGAGTGAGGAAGCGTCAGCAAATAGAAATATTGAAGACAAAGACAAATTTGCTTTTATAGCAGTACCAATGGAGAGGTGGATACATTCGATCAACTCTTTCACTCTAAAACAGTTGCCAGAGAAAAGAAGATGGCAAATGAGAGTCTTTTATGTCATGACAGATGCATATGGTGTAAATTAATTTGTATCCTTTTGCTTCAGCAGTGTATCACCATCGAAACCTGCCAGAAGTAAGTTCCTGAAATCCTTGTCATTTTCTTTGACACAGGAGCATATGAAGAAAAGGCTTTTTCAAAAGATTCCCAAAGAGGTACTAATTTCTGGTGTTCAGAAAATAGAAGAGCCCTAAACTGTGTGTATTGCTTACGCAGCTTATGTACTGAATATCCCTTTGGAATTTGTGGCCACTGTAAATGTGAAGTGAATTTTCAAAAATTCTGTAAACATATCAGAATTTTCAAAACCTGTATAGATGTTTCAAATAATTTTGGCTATTATTGAAAACGAATATTATAATTTGTATGATTATTCAAATAATATAACTAACGAACAGAAAGTTTTGAAGTAAACCATTAACCCAATATTTGTTTTCAATAATCAAAGCTATTGTGAGACTGAGGAATATCACATGTATAGGTGTGACGTACACATGTAGTAGTCTAATCTAAAATAAATTAGCACATGGTACCATCTCTTACTTGACTGGTGTTTTCTAAATGTATACACTTTGTAATGGGTCGTATATGACCCCACGGTGTACTTTGTGTCATGATAATGCTATGGTGTCCTTCCAGGATTAATAATATAACTTTGAAAATATTAGTGCTAGGAAGATGGTTGAGGGGTCATTTTAAAACTTATAAAAAACTTGACTTTAATAAATACTAGTTAAGGCGATTCAATGCAACACAGCCGTTTTAGGGTTGACAAAAGGGGCATCAGTCGATTAATAATATAACTTTGGAAGTATTAATGCTACGAAGGTGGTTCAAGGATCATTGGAAAGCTTGTAATAAACTTGACTTTAATAAATACTACTGAAGACGATTTGACACTTCAGTTGTCTCAGGGACCGAATAAGTGCATAAATCTATTAATAATATAACTTTGGAACTGTCAGTACTAGGAACGTGGTTGTGGTTTCGTTGGAAATGCGACTTAAAAATATATTGAAGGTGATTTGGCCGTGGTGTTAAGGGATGGTCTAGGCAGTGCAACATTCATAAACATAGTATTTATAAACTACAAGTCTTAGGTATGCAGCTCGTATTTTATATAGCGAAGCCAAGTTAGAGAAACAATTAACATATACCCCTTACAGACGCAAATACTAACTTTTAAATTCAGAACTTCTAATTATTTACTGGATCACATTTAATTTCATAAATGTTAGTCTGAAACCAAGTTAGAAAAGAATTGGACCCCTCGTTGAGACAAAACATATGAAATTAAAAGTATGGGTCGTATATTTCTATGAATTTTAAAACAAAAGTTAAAGAAAACATTACAATTGTGTATACCAGTTAATGATGGACTGCGTTCGCGATGAAAAGGGGCTATCTAACTTATGGTTTTGCGAATTAAATGGGAAATTTGGACATTATTTCAGGCTAGCAGACAATTGTATAATTAGTTTGAATCATCTGGAAAGTAAGCCATTATATCTACAGTAATTAACGAAACATTTTTATACCGATAATTATTTATTTAAAACATTTAAAAACACTGTTCGTTCACAAATTAAACAATTGTAGTCGAATTCTGGAACGAGTTCATACGGAACATAGGAAGAAAAAATAGTAGTAAAAGAATGTGATCAGAAGGAAGTGTCAAGATCGAACAAGTATTTTTCTGAGAACAATGAGAATTGCTAAGAATTCGAATAAATTTTATTATCAAAAAATTTGCTCGATACACAATCTATTTCAAGTTTCGAAGTCACATGCTTTCAAATTTTTAGTTTATAATTTGTTGGCACAATTTTGTTCTTAGATTTTGCAAGAATTCTTGAACGATTTGAAATTATTTTCTTCAAGCTAAAATTTTCAACAGGAGAAGTATAAATTGATTCGCACCCTACTATGATGTTTTTTATTTAAACACCTAAATAATACTTTAACAATGTTTTACATTGCTATCAATTAAATAAGGTAAATTTTGAAACAAAGTTTCTCTCAAACTAACGTTTTACGTGAAACAAAAATTGTAAACTGTCTTTATACCAATACTAATATAATTCGCAATATTTTGATTCAATTAAAATACTTTATTCTTTAGCGAGCATTTAAAAATTATATGCGAACCTCTTTAATACTTTTAAATTTTTAGGACAATTCTTTTGAATTGGATTTTCTTAAATAATTGCATTGGAGAAGTTAGTAATTAAATAGATTACAAGACATTTAAAAGTTAAATAACTGTGATCTAATTAATTACGTAGTGTAAAATGTTTACATGAACATTCCTTTCCTCAAAGCACTTTTTATTTTTTCGAAACAACTTCAATTTTGTTTGCTAAAAATTTCAGAAGAAGAAATATAAATTCGTTCAAATAATATAATGGATTTTTAAAATAATTCGAACTTGTTGGCAGGAGATACAGCGGGAGATTGCGACCGAAATCGCCGACTTTATTAAGCTCCCATAGGGCGCGCATTGTTAAAAGAAAATATTTGCTAGAAAATTTGAGCATGTTTGACTTTGAGCTTATTAACTTTGACTTCACACCGATTAAAACTAAACTGAGACGCAGACAATTTTTGCTGTGTTTATCCCTCCTTTCCCCTACCTCCTCTCTTTCCTCCATTTATTGTCTTTTTCCTGTATTATTGTTTCCCTTCGCTTACCACAACAGTTACGGACCAGCTGTGGAAGAGAAAGGAGTGTTCCTGTTTGTGGCTGTTCTCTACTTAGTCTACGCCCAATGTAATTTTACGGTCTATTGAGAACGTTGTCCAAAGCAGCGAGAGATATCTTTTAGGCAAAACAAGCTTTAAGCTACACTCGGTTTGGGCTAGAAGAGAAAAAGTTAGACATTGCTCTAGACTGGGGAAATATATTTCCAAGGTAAAATATCTAACAACGTTTGTCGTTTCTCCGCTTAAAGGCTTTCACTGTCTCCTTCAAAGTATAGTTTTATCAAAGGCCACGGCTGATAAAGACAATAAGGCTTTTAAGAACATTAAAATATATCCAATGTCTTGGTTAAATAAGGCTAATAAACTGAGTAAGAAAGCAGGCGTTGATGTAGAATTTAAGAATGGATGTGATGTGGATTATGTAGAAAAGTTTCAACAACATCTTCTCCCTCATTATCGTATTGTCGTGTACGAAAGAAAGCCAGGCACAAGTGAAGCCCGTGTCATATCCCAAGAACATCATATTGAAAACGTGAAACGTATGCAGATTTATATTAAGTAAGTTGACAGACATTACAATTCAATTCCGTTTATTAAATCCTATTTTAGTGTACATTACTGCCTTGAATGCTTGACTGGGCATAACAATGAATATGACCATAAATGCCAGTTCAAATGTTGTTTCTGGATGTTCAAACGAAACTTGCTTTTGAGAAGAAAGAATATCAAATGTAATAAGTGTAATAAGGTTTTCCCTGGTAAATAATTTTCTGATAATCATAAGGTTGTTCCTAAAAAGGGTGTGAATGTTAGTGACAGAGTGAAGCAGTGTTTACCTTGGGGCTGTAACTATGATATGCGGAAAGGACGAGAGAAGCATATACGTGGTATAAGATTGTGTAATTTATATGGTATTCATGTCATACCTGATCATTCTTCTTCTGTAATAGAATAATATAAACGCATAGATAAATATACATGTATTATCTTTGATGTAGAAACTATGCTAATGGATGCAGACATAAATGGAGAACGAGAAGATGTTATTCTCGTGTATAGAAGTCATCGTTGCCATATTTTAAAAAAAGTCTCAGCTGAAGAGAAGATTATGACATGGGGCGACAAAGAAAAAGGGGATGTGAGAGATTTCATTTTTCAAAACATGGGGGAATTTTTTTATCAAGTTCTCGCCCCGCGCGTAGATTAAGAAAATAGTCGGGCTATCACACAATGGGTCTCGTTTTTGCACCTTATAGTCGCCAAAAAATTACTGGATGAACAAGAAATTAGCGATTTAGAGATTTTGTCAAGGACAGAAAATCATTGAATTGCGTGTGGGAGATGGCATTATATTTAAGGATAGCCACTTGCGTTCGGCTTTCCTACCTTCCGAAGACATTAGGCCTTATCCAGACATTGAAAAAGGAGATTTCCCCTACCTCTGCAACATCCCTAAATAAAATTATGAAGGTTTGTACACTTTTTTGTACTTTTATAATATTGACTCGAAATGGGAATACGCAGCAAAAGAACTTGTTGCATGTCATCAAGAACGTGTAAAAAAGAGGAAAACATTCACATTTAAAAGGGAACTCCTTAACTACTGTAAGATGGATACAACTATACTTACAGAGTCAGTGATCAAATTTTCAGATATCTAAGAGGAACATACTGATTGTATTTTGCCATTTTTTTCTAGTACAATCACCAGCTTGGCTATTAAGGCATTTCGTACTTTATACCTTCCAAAAGATACCATCGCGATTATTCCGCCCCTCGTATTTGAACAACGCGATCGGCAAAGTAAGAAGGCCACACAGTGGCTGATGTATACAGAGCATAAGCACGGTGTTAAAATTCAACATTCAGCGAATAGTGGTGAGGTGCTTTTTGGAAAGTTTATAGTAGATGATTATGACAAAGATGAGGATAGACCTTATGAATTTTTAGGTGGCTACCTCCGTTCACATCCTGAGTGTTATAAGAATTTTCGTCATGAAACCATTCACGGTAGGGAAATCATGAACCAACGGTACGAACGTACCCTAAGGAAAAGGGGGATTTTGGAAAAACTAGTAAAAAGTTATGAGATGGTTTGGGTATCTCAATGGGACGCTCGAGTTAAGAAAGTTAAGGACATTCAAGAATTGATTAAAGAGAAACTCCTTGATCTTTCGACAGGGTTAGCTCCAAGTGGCACGTTTAATGGTAAGCGGACAGAGTGCTCTAGTTCACCCTATAAATGTAGTGAACAGGAGACAATCGAGTACCTGGATGTAACCTCCCTTTATCCGTGGGTTATGTCAACGAAACCTCTTCCAACGGGATCCACGAAAATTCATATGTACAATTTCCCACAGTTGGAGAATGTTAATGGTCTTGTTAACTGTACAGTTCTCCCATCAAGTGATTTGAAGGTTGCACTCTTACCATACAGTTCCGGAGGATGACCGTTATCCGTTTTTAGGGTGGAAATGTATGGAGGGACATAATAATAATGATTGTAATCAGTCGCTGGAAGAACGGCAGTTCAGAGGAACCTTATGTAGTCCAGAACAAAACCTCGCTAGGAAACGTGGATATTATTAGGAATATCCACGAAATCTGGGAGTTCGAAATGAAAGAAGGCCTTTTTAAAGATTACGTGAACTCCTTCCTAGCAATGAAGCTGGAAGCAACTGGTTTTCAGACAGACTGCATGACGGAAGAAGCTAAAAGGCATATCGTGTACTACGAAACTAATGAACGCATCAAACTAAATTATCGTACCATTTTCTATAATCCCGTGTTGCGGTATATTTCAAAAATCTTTTTAAATTCTCCTCTCGACAAATGGGGCCAAAAAGCGACCTTCCACAAACCAAAATCATTCAAGATGAAAAGGTAACCTCAGTGCAAGGTAACAACTGTACTGCCAATAGGTGACAAGCATCTCGTTGTCACTTATAAGGATATTGAAAATGAAAATAGGCTTGACCTTTTAATAATGCAGTGCTAAGAACCTTCATTTCATCGTGGGCTCGATTAAGACTATTGAAAAATGGACTACAACAAAGTATTAAATGTAAACACCGATTCTATATTGTTCGTGTAGAAGAATCCCCGCTTTCCACAGGCAGTTATTTGGGCCAATTAACTAGAAAAGTATAAGACGGCTTAAATGTGATAATGTTCATTGGTTTAGGTTCGGAGAATTATGCATACAAAATTAAAAACATTCAAACGGGAAAGGTAAAACGTATCATGAATATTCGCGGAATTACTTTGAACAAAAGCCGCAGAAAGAAATCAATTTTGATTTATGTTATAAACTACTAAGAAAACAGACAGAGAAAATGGTAATTTTCTTCCCACATAATAATTTTCTTGCAATAAATTATTACAATAGAAGGACTTGATATTTGATACTAAGTTTAATTAGATTGTGTGGTGTAATGGACCCGTGATCCCTAAATTGTCAGTACCAAATGTAAAATTATATCATGGAATCCCCAATATGTCTAATTTTGAAATTCGCCATAATTCATTATTAATTCTAGATGATTTAATGAATGAAACTAATGCCGATATCGCTAATGATTTTAGAAGGTTTGCACATCACAAAGGTTTATCTGTGTTCTTTAACGTGCAAAGTTGTTTCCTAAAGGAAACATGCACGTAATATTTCATTAAATGCGCATTATATTGTGGCTTTTAAAAATCTTGGTGAGAAATTACAAATCCAGTATCTTACGCGACAAATCATGCCACATCATAGTAAGGAGTGGTAGAATGGTTTGAAAAAGCCACAACGAAACCTCATAGTTATTTATTATTTGATTTTACGCAGCAGACTCACGATGTTTTACGTTTGCGTACAAACTTATTTCTCTATGAAGCCGTGCATGTGTACGCACATGCAAAAGACATGATCGGTGCAATATCCATAAGTTTTAAGAAGTTATCAAGCATAAAGCGTTATTTCAAGCAGTCTTCTGCAAATGCAAGAGCAAAAAGCGCAAAAAGTTATTGGGAAATACATCTCTAGGTCTTATACATACAGTAGTTCAAGTCGCAAAAATACAATAAAGGGCAGTATACATTTAACTCCTCGTCAGAAGCAAAGGTTACGTCGTCAAAAATGACGTTACGTACACTCTATCTTGCTAACTCTAGTTTAAAATGGAAACAAAAACTGTTAATGCAAAAGTGTGGCGCCCTACTACCATTATTATTAGGACCCATTTTTAGCGCTGTAGCAGGCGCAATATTCAGTAGAAAGAATGTCACAATTTCAAAAAATGATTCTCGTTCCCAAACAAGCATCAGCACAAATGGCTTCGTCCATTAAATAAAGTGAATATCATCAGGCAAGATTAGATAAGAAAATGCAGGAAATTTTAAATTGTAGGGATCCCTACTTCCAGGAAACATGGAAAATGTATCAACAGGCACTACATAGGTATTTGCTACATACTCGTCATGCAAATAAACCCATAATCTTACCATTAGTGGAATCGGACTCGACGCCGTCAGTATCAGCTGATCCTCTGTTTCAATTAATTCTTGATTTCGTAACAAAAATTCTCAGTAGTAAAACTGCAGTATTATTAAATATCATGCACGCATCCAATCGTATAAGTTGGGATCCATCGGATGTAGTGTCCATTGACAATAACGTTCTTCTAGCTACAAACGTTATTGTTCTTGTCAATGAGGTGGTAAGAAAACGAAAACAGAAATCCATCTGTTATTCATACATTCAAACAATTACTTCAGGAGATTAATATTCTTTAAGAACTTATCAATTTTCAATTTGGTATTGGTTCTCGTATAAACATACCTAACAAAAACATACTTCAAAGAACACTTTCTCAAAACTTCATTCAAAGAAGTCTTCTAAAAGAAGAAAAGCGTACGTAAATTCTTGAAAAAATATGTAAGAATTATAGAGAATATAAGTTTTTATCATGTCATTAAGTAAATTGTATTATACATATGCAGATCCATTGTCTCTAGGAAGTATTTCCAAATTACGTAAGAATTCAAAATTATCATCAAATGCACTTCATAAATGGTTAGCATCAAAAGATTATTATTTACTTACATGCACCAGGTACGTAAAAATTTTCCTCGAGCACAATATTATGTAAGTGGTCCAAACGAACTTGTTCAAATGCATTTCGCAGATATGAAGAATGTTGCCAAATATAATGATGGATACCGATACATTTTATGCACCATAGATACATTTTCCCGATATGCAACTTGTATTCCTGTAAAAACAAAACAGGCCCAGTAATTGCAGAAGCCAGAAGTGGAAAAAATTTAAATCAAAGAAAATAGCATGCATATATTCTCAAACGGATTTAGGAACTGAATTTTACAATCAACATATCAAACGAGTGTTTAAAAATGTCGGGTTAATCACTATAGTGTTCATTCGGAAATGAAAGGTGCACTCGTAGAACGTTTTATTCGCACTCTTAAAGAAAAAATATATAAATATTTTACTCCTGAAAATACATATCGATACATCGATGTATTAAACGCTCTCGTTCATAGTTACACTGTATCAAAATCTGATCCTATTACAGCTAGTTCGTTATTGGTGTCTTGCTTCAAAGTATGGAATTTTTCATATATCGCCTGATTCCTTGCTTTGAGCTGCCTATAGTTCTCTTGATATTCCACTTTATGCACCTTCATCTTTTTATTAATGTCATTCTTCAAATCCTCCATCCTTTTTCCGTAGTCCTCCTTTGTTTTAGCGTCGGTCCTTTCTTTACCAGATACCTAAGCTGATTTTTATATTTGCGCAATTTATTTTTCTCCTTTTTATTTAACGAAACGTTTCCTTTCAATACGTTATAGGAACATTCACAAATACAACGAATTAATTCGGAATCTGCATTTTGTAATATTGCTTTCCGTGCTTTAGGTTTTGCCTTTGCTAAAAGTCCTAGTAAGTGTGTATTCTGTTTATTAATCATTTTTAACGTGTATTATAGTAAAAATAGTTATTAAAATATATAAAATATTAAAGTTAGTATTATCTTATAGGCACATAAACATAATTAAATTAATCCGAGGGGAAAATATTTGTTTGTACACGATGCTCATCGGGAGTATTGTGTTTTAGATCAAATAGTAGGTAACCGTAAGCATTCCGGGTTGCATCTTGATAGGCTTCCTGAATAAACTTTGCGTTACGAAAATACAATTGATGTGCCAGGTAATTAATCTGAGCCGGGTCTCTTGGATTTTTAAAACATACTATATAGTGGCAATTTAATGAAATATCACGCTTAATTCTAGCCTGATGGAATATATACTGAGTAGTAAAAATAAGACTTAAATTCCTATGGTGGCTACCTTTGGTGAAAATATCTACAGGACGGTTATTACATTCACGCATTAAATCATCTATAATTATAAGGTGCGGACCTTCTTCCACTGAACATTCATCACCCTGTGGTAATCCTTCTTTAAATTTACATGTACGAAGAGTATTATATAAGGGCTGCCACCATATAATATCGCCGTAACACCATATAATATTTTTCCACTGTTTATTATAATGATCGAGAAATGTTTTGAACCAATATGATTTCCCACAACCTGTGGGCCCCGCTATAATGCATGTGAAAGGATGTTGAAACTCCATATTTTTCTCTCTCTCTATGATATGCTTCTTTAAATATAAAACGTAATGTCAACCACCCATTAACATAGAAACTAATTCTAGTTGAATTCGATTTGCTGCAGCAGTATCTTCAACAAAAGTAACTTTAGGAAATTTACCCTTTATAACACATTCATATAAATATTTACTTATTAGGGGAGCTAGCTTAGAACATGTAGAAATTGCCTCATTAATACATGGAAAATACTAACATATTTTTTCCATGTAGAAAAATCAATTACAACTCCATTATTAACTGAATGAATATAAATTAAATTAACATCGTCATTAGTAGCGTCAAGCGTTAAAATAGTTTCATCACTTAGAGTATATTTAGTAGAACTTAAACCTTCTTTAAAATAATCCTAAATATGGATAAAATATGATACAATACCACTCATTAATCGATAACAAAATACACTTATTAGTAATGCGTAGTTTTACATATACATAGAACTTATAATCACTACCATATTTCAGATATACACAAAGATCAGTGGAATTATAAATATAGTAAAAATAACTTAAAAGCTGTTTACAATTCATGATGTATATCTACCTGTTAGTTACACAACTCATACTTTTTACAATATTTTATTCCTCTTAAATCCATAAGGTACAGTATCGTAACTTTCGCCAACTCTTTTACGTTTTGTATGTACCAATTGGTAGGTTTTCGTCTCCTCCTTAGTAATAATTCTGCTGTCTTTTGTACGAGAAATTTTCCACGGGTTTGTCACATTTACCGGCGGGGCATCGTTAAGAATCATATTTTTAATTTGATCAAAATTAACAGTTTTCATTGTATTGCTGTTAAGAGTAATTCCACGTACTTTACAACATGTTTTTGTAGTGCCCTCACTAACAGCTTCATAAGCATAATTTTTTGTCCCGCCACTACAAAATTCTCCAATATATGCATTTGGACCTACAGATTCGAATTCGTTTTTCAAGTCACCAAAATATTCGCCTACGGGTAATTTTACTCCTCCAGGCCTGACTGCATATATGAGACTATCAGTGTCCATGTATATGGCATCTTCATCTACCTGTTCTAAATAGTTGTATAGTTCTAATTGTGCATGTTCGGTGGTATATGCTGCAATAATTACATTTGTATTCTTCAGAGAAATATTTTCTTCATCCAATATATGATAATTTAATAATAACGTATCCACATCAAGGGGTATTGAGGGTGCCACATCTATACTGCTATCAGTTAATTTATCATAGAATGTCACTGGATCTCGAATAATAACGGTATGACCCATGTTTTCATTCTGGGCAAACTTGCCCCATAAACAATTTGATGCTAGTTTACAAATACTTTTTCGGGCTTTATTTTTCTTACTCATTTTTGTAGTGTCTAACTGCACTCATTCTCTCTCGTAATACTCCTTAATATATTTATTTCTCTGCTCTTCACTATTGCACCATTGGGGCCAACCATTGGCCTCTGCTTTCAATTTCATAAACGTGTTTACATATTCTGTGAAAATTTCCCTTCTTTTTCAACAGGATCATAATCCACCACCTCATATTCCCAAACCTCATGCATTTCTAGTATTTTATATTCTTTCTCTACAGCTTTACGGACTTCGTCCACAACCCATGTTCCGGTGTGAGCCCTTTCCTCTTCACTATGTGCGCATTCTTCTATATTTAAAGTTTCGGCACACTTGCGGCACAGAGGGAAGACAAGTTTGCCCCCACTATGATATGGTAAAACCGGATGATACAGATTTGAGGAAGGAAATACTGTACATTTCACAATCTCGAATTTGTCAATGCTGGGTCATTCAACTCCAACGTAAATTTTAATTGGATGTCTCACCGGGAATTTTTTACTTTGAAACAATAAAGGTATAATGAAATTACATCTACGTAATGTATTTCCTCCCCCGGGGCTGGTTTATAATAATATTTCACTGCGGAGCCTCGTCCGCATATATAGAACATCGCGGGGCTTAATGGGGCTTTTTCTACATTTTTGGTGTGTGGAAACGTACTCTTTAATATGTGGATTTTCACGCAATTTACGTTTCCATTCACACTCCCACATCTCATGAATAATAATTCCTAAACGTGCAATTTTTCTTAAACTATTATCATAGCGAATATTCTTAATGCTATGTGGATCATTGTATATTTGAGTGTTACGCCCCGTAGGATAACAGCGGGGACAGGCATGCCAGAAGCACCCCTGGTATTCCCATATATGTTTCTTATTATTTACAAACGCGTACCCGTCTACTTTAAAGACACCTAATAACACTAACTCCCGCCCGTTTGCTGCATGCCCTATTGTAATACCCAACCTTTTCCTTCATCTACCAACCATTGAATAGCCTCCACAGATTGTTGGTCTGCCCAGCGATATCCATTATGGGGGATAATACCTATTATTTTCTCTTTCTGAAAATTGCGCCTGAAAACCAAATTACTGGAGCTGGCTATACTTATAGATTCCGAAAGAGGATTAACACGAGATATTTCCTGAAATTCTATCATGAATTTAACACATGCCTTACATAAATGTTCAACATCTTTGCGACAATATCGAATTAATTCTCCTTTAAAATTAAATGTTTCTTTTGCTTAAATTTCATACCAGTACGTAATTTTTTTCTGCTCTTTCTCCTGCATGTAGTCATAACCATAATATTTAGTGTGGGACATAAGTCCCACATATTTCTGATTATTTTTGTGTTGAAATAATGAGGAAAATAACCTTTAACTTCATCTACACCAAATGCTTCAGATTGCTTAGCCAGCGCCATAGGGAAGAAATTTAAACTATCTATAAACTTTAGATATTTACAGTCCATACATAATATTTTACACCCCCTCATAATAACATTAGGGGTCCATTGTTTTTGGTTATTATTGTATGTAGAATAAAACGTGCGTCGTAACCTCTGGCGTTATGAGTAACACAAATAACTTTATTTACATTGTCGGGTTTTTTACTCAAATAATCGAGAAAGTCAACAATACATTGTTCACCCAGAAAATATTTTCTTGTCTACTACAAATGGTGCATGTAATATCATCACCACCCTTAAAACATTGATAACATACTTGCTGCGTAATTAGTAAGTTAGGCACATGTTCGTTTACTCCCTCTCGTAATACTTCATCCTGTCTACATTCTATATCATAATACACTATCATCCATTTTTAGTACCTGTAGATTTATCAGGACGAATATAGCATAGATGGCGGGCGGCATCATATTTTCACAGTTTACGCAATACGATTCCCAACACTTCAGAGGATTTCTATTTTTCTTAACAGCATATGCTTTGAGACATATCATCCACACTTTTAACTGACAACACAAATCCGTCTGTATATGATACGTCATACAGTCGTTACCATAAACACACCTGTTGCATTTATCACAATTCAGTAATTCCTCTGTTTTGTATAGGGAAGATTTTTCTGACTTTTAGGGCATAATGCCTTATAATGAGGAATATGTGTTTGTATATGATCATATTTCTTATAACATATATCACAAAAGTACGAACTGCTAAATGCGGCAGTTAAATAAGTAATAACATTATAATGATTATTTATATAAAGGAGATTAATTTTCTTTTCACCACCCGTGTCCTCGAAAAACGTTTTCTTCCCCGTCAAACCATCGTACACTGTAATAGTATAATCACGTAAATACTCTTGAATCAATTTCAATTCAGGTATTACACCACCATTTATTAAATTAACACCTGCACTCTTACACAACAATTTCACTTCTAGAGACATAAATTTCCTTCGCTGGTGATAATAAGGCTTACATGCATTTTTATCACCCTCATTATTAATAAGCCCTTTAGCAACTACCTCTTCATCAGAGGTAAAATTCTGCCTTTCTCTCCCCTCCCTATAGGTAGGGCCACATGATGGAAATCAATAACAAAACGATCTTGTTCCATAAACTTTGCATTACACTGTATAACTCTTTTCAAAGCCTCCCAGATAAATTCTTCCCCAACATTCGTTGCTTTTCTAAATGAAAACCAAAAAGACCTATCTGGATTGTTCTGATTCCATAATGTCAGTACTACCTGATGATGAGGAGCTGCAGCTGTCAATAACATATTTAATAGTTGGGCAATTCCCCATCGCAGCCAAGTAATTGGATTTTCTCCATTAGTGGTTCTCGCAATTTGCGCAGTTATCATTATACCGTTCATTCGAAATTTGTTATGCACTCTAGTTATTTGGTTAATAATAGTTATATTACTAGAACTCTCCATATTTAAAAAAAAGTATGTACTATTATTACTTATAATAGTTTAGTAAATAAAATACTTAATTTTGGTAATAAGGTATCTATATTATTCTAATTATTAGAGATCTTCGAAGTCTTCTTTCCAAGTTATTCTTTCCAAGTCTTCTTTCCGACTCTAGTTATTTGGTTAATAATAGTTATATTACTAGAACTCTCCATTTTTTAAAAAATGTATGTACTATTATTACTTATAATACTTTAGTATATAAAGTACTTAATTTTGGTAATAAAGTATGTATATTATTCTAATTATTAGAGATCTTCGAAGTCTTCTTTCTAAGGTCCTTAGGCGATCTAAATGAAAGAAAAAAAGAAATATAAAAAATAAAAAGTTATAAAAATTATTATTTAACTAATATTTTAAAAAATAATTATAAAAAGTGGAATTTTCTTTTTTTAATGTAAAATAGCTAATGTACAAAAAATATTTTAACATCTTTTTGCGTCATAACTTCTATAGTATGTAAGAGTAATATTATATTGTTAAATGTGAAAACAAAATTTCAACATATTGTTTCGTTTACAAGTTATACACAATTATATATTTAACCTTTGACCTTAAGGTCACCACTTTTTTTACATAAAATATTTTACTACAACTTATACCGAAACTGAAAACAGAATTTTAATATGTTATTTCGTTTATGAGTTATACATAATTATATATTTGACCTTTGACCTCAAGGTCACCCCTTTTTTCACATAAACTTATTCCTACCCTTATACCGACACTGAAAACAGAATTTTAATATGTTATTCCCTTTACGAGATATACACAATTATATATTTGACCTTTGACCTCAGGGTCACCACTTTTTCACATAAACTATTTACTACCCTTATACCGAAACTGAAAACAGAATTTTAAAAATATGTTGTTTCGTTTACGCGATATACACAATTATATATTTGACCTTTGACCTCAAGGTCACCACTGTTTTCACATAAATTATTTACTACCCTTATACCCAAACTGAAAACAGAATCTTATATGCTGTTTCGTTTACGAGTTATACACAATTATATATCTGACATTTAACCCTAAATCACCACCTTTTGGGGGTATGTAGTAGTTAATGTGAAAAATTGCAAAATATAAAAGAACTTAATTTTTAATATTTTATTTCGTTTACCAAATATTATTAATTGTTTAAAATCATTTATAATGTAATAATTTTCAATTAGGTTATTATCGTAAAAATTTCTACTTCTGAAAAAATAAAACAAAATTTTAAAAATACAAGCTTTTCCATTTACAATCCCCAATTATTGCTATTATCTTAATTTTTAATTAGGTTATTTTGGTAAAAAATCTACTTACCTAAACTCTCTTTTCTTCTTCCTCTGCTGCTGCTGTTAATTCTTCTTCTTCTTCTTCTCCAGGAAATCTTCTTCTTCTTCTATTCTTCTTCAGGAAATCTCCTTCTTCTTCTTCTACTCCACGAAACTTGAACTCATGGCAATTCTTCATATATCGATATATTACTTGTGTTTCACAAAATAATTATATAAAAATATATGCGCGAGGTAAACATTTTTGAAATATTTTTCATTAATTTTCGTTACATTTTAATAAAATTAATTAAAAACTAAAAGTACTTTTTTTAAATACTTTAATATAATACAAGTGAGACAATATCAGGCCCATGTTAATATGTAATTTTATAATTATAAAATCTAACCTGTATAAAATATATTCAAGATGCCTCTATTGGGTGTAAATTGTATGGGTTTAGAAATAGAGGTCATATCCCTCTATAAAGTAGTGTTTTTTTTAAAATAGCTGTCTAATTTCTGTTATGTTAAATAAGGCTCGTAGTCTTTTATAAAATCTCTCGTATAATGAATAAAGGTAGCAAAATAAATTATCCACTCGTCTAAGCTCTGCTATGTTAAATAGGGGCCGCAGTCTTTTATAAAATAGGGAATGAATCGTAACCTTGTGTACAATGTGTGGTTAAATCTCAGCTATATTAAGGAGTCATAGCCTTATGCACTATGTGAGGCGTAGCGTTGGAAGACGTAAGAGGCGTCGAAAAATATATTCATTAACTTTTATGCCATCTAACTCATAGTCTTTTATATAAGACATTAAATTCTAATTAAATTCACAACAACCCCACAACTTATTTTAGGGGGTTAAGTCATAAAATAGCCCCGTACTCTTTTATAATGTGAATTAAATTAAAATATTAAATTTAACTAAAAACTAACTAACTCTGGCTTATGGAACTCGCAAGTTCATGGCCGCATTAACAAACGTTCGCCACTGGATTCTATCCTGGGCAGTATCAAGCCAGTTTTCATCGCGAACACCTACTTCTCGAAGATATCTTCTAATATTGTCCTCCCAACGACGTGTCGGTCTTCCCAATGGCCTCTTTCCATCCGGCCTTCCAACCAGGTAGAATATAATCTTCGTTTTTCCCCCATCCGAGCTACATGCCCTGCCCACCTTAGTCGTCTCGATTTCATTATTTTTACAACATCTGGTGAATCGTACAGTCCGTGGAGTTCTTCATTATGCAGTCTTCTCCACTCTCCAGTCATCTCGTCCCGTTTCGGCCCATATATCTTTCTCAAAACCTTATTTTCAAATACACGTAATTTATGTTCATCTGCTAGGGTCGTACTCCAACTTTCGCAACCGTAAAGTATTAAAGGCAGAATAACCGTTCTCTATATTTTTAATTTCAATTTCCTTGATATTAATCGCGATGTTAGAAGTTTTTGGACTGAATAGAAACATGCGTTCCCCGATACTAAGCGACTTTTTATTTCTTCAGTGACCTCATTTTTGCTTGTTACGTATGCTCCCAAGTATTTAAATTTGTTTACTTTCTCTATTACCTCATCCCTAATTCTTATTTTTTTAATTCCTTCATTCCCTGTGCTTCGGCTTGTTATCATGTATTTTGTTTTATTTATGTTTACCTGTAGACCTATCTCATCGCACGCTTCTACTAAGACATCGGTGTTGCTTTGTAGTGCATCTATATCGTCCCCTATTAAATCTACATCATCCGCGTATACAAACAGTTGATTCAAATCATTCAATGATAGTCCCTTTTTGTCCCCTTTAATTTTTAAAATGGCATATTCCAACGCGAAGTTAAACAGTAGTGGTGACAAGGCATCGCCTTGTTTCAATCCGTTGCGAATCTTGAAACTGTCTGACATATTATTACCTATCCGTACTCTGCTTATGGGGTCGCTGAGACACATCTTCACTAGTTGAACCAATTTTTTCGGAATTCCGAATCGTATCAGGATACTGTATAACTTGTCCCTTTTGACAGAATCATATGCTTTCTTTAAATCAAAGAATAGCTGATGAACCGTCCCATTGTATTCCCATTTCTTCTCCAAAAATTGTCTCAAAACAAAAATCTGGTCCAACGTGGATCTATTTCTTCTAAATCCACATTGGTGGTCTCCAATTATTTCATAATTTACCTGTTCATAGAGAAAATATTAAATAGGGGTGAAAAATTGCTTTTTATACCATCTTAATTAAGAAGTTGGGAAAAAGGTGGCGAAAGGTATTCCTATGTAATCTCTGCTATGTTAAAAAGGGATCGTAACCTTATGCACTATGTTGGAGAGTCGTAACGTAGTGTAATTTCTGCTATGTTAAATAGGGGTTGAAAAAAGGGGTCATATAATTAAAAATAAGGGTCGTAAAAGATAAAAAAGTACCCAAATCTAGTTCCAGAAAAAGTAACCACATTTGGTTCCAAAACTGATGACACCATGTATCGTACAGCCCGGGAAAATTGACTCCTGGCTAACAGCGAACCCTGAAAAAAGGGGCCATTTTTTAAGAAACAGGGGTCAAGTGCCGCACATCTACTAACGAAACCCAGGAAACCAATGTGAGAAATATGAAATTGTATCGTCCTTGCCTGCGCAACAGTTTTAAAAATTCAAGCGAGGATGTATATAGAAATAAAATTAAACGTTCTATAACGTAATCCTGGCGTATCCAACTTGCAGGATAAATTGGTCCAACATGGCGACGGAGCATTGTAGATGGGACATATACGTTAAAAGTACGAAAAGCATGCCTGGCTACTGGTACTGTGCTCTATTGCTGCAGGTTTCGTTGTAAGCAAAGGATCCCTGTACACTACAAACATGGTAAATCACACCTGACGTATCGGCATTGGGGTTTACTAATGCAATCACATCACTTGCCTCCCGACGTGGAGAATGCCAAAACCGTATTAAGATAATAAAAAGATCAAACGTGAGAATAATAATATTAATAATATTATAACTTTAGATTAACAAGCAGATAACAAGGAAGTGTCGAACCCTAGATTGGACAACAGATAATGAACCGTAGTGAAATGTCAATACTATCACGCATCACATAAACAGACCAGTACGGTGGAGTATCACTGTACCATGTATATTTATGACCAATAGTCGAATTGACAAACAGATGGATATTTGAACCTGGTCATTGGATTGGGAGGATATGGATTTTTAAAATCACAGGCACAGATGTGAATCTAGTTTCAGAAAAATAATATAGCATATATATTCGTATTTGCTCGAGCTGGTAAAGGTAATATGACATATGGATGATTGAGCTTTTGTAAAAATTAGTACAAAATAGCCATGATAGGTTTTCCAGTCCACATATGGCGAGTCCGCTTGCATCCATAGATGAGGGTAAGAAGTACGTCACGTGTTGGAGTTAATCAACATGGTTCGATGTCTCGACGGCCTGTCCAACTATCACAAATATCATCTATGAATGCAAAGTTATAGAATTCCAATCAATAGAATCATTTACACTAATTGGCCAACATCGTGGTGTACGAGTTGACCACACGTTCACTATCGATTAACTTTACCGTGATGTCATTGGATAGCTATACGACAAATCAAAGTGCAATGGAGCATTGTGATTGAAGGTGTTATAAAGCAACTTCGTCGACAGGTATGAAACATGGTCCAGAGCACGATGACAGTTTGTGATTGTTCAGACGCACACGTGAACGCAAATTGTGTGTTGCAGGCTATTGATCAATGAACACCCTCATTTTATGTGGGCTGCACTTACTCTTATGCCGGCATTTCCCTTGAAGATGATGGTAATGCTTGTACCAACCTTTCATCGGATCATGTAAGAGATGAAGCTTTAGAGACGTTGGCCTTTTTTTATACAATCATCATTCGTTGTACAATATCCTTGTTGAAATGGATCCAGATCATAACATCACCGTAGAACACTTTATCTACTATGTGATCTGGACAAAGGGCGTTGAACATGGAGCTTCACTTTCAACTCTGGAACAGGATTAAAAATAACAAGCAATGAATGGAATGAAAAAAGCTTTATTGTGCAATTAACAAATATAGTGCTTGGATTATATTTAACAAGGTGCTATACATGCTGAGACAAACAGTTACAAGACATGATATAAACTTTGACAATAACATTACATATAAGTGATGAAATGCACATTACAAAATCAGGATATATGGTTCGGCATTGCATATAACATAGTGCAATAACCTGTGGCATAACACATATAATACCAAGTTCCCCTATTGCATATAAACTAAATAGTGTAGTACATCCCCCTAATACAACGTTTGATGACAGATTGTCAGATGGGATCCATCAACATTCAAAGTTTATCGTCTTGGACACCTTATGGTACACCATACAGTTGTTTTTTGGTATTTCATATAGACATTGCTAGAAATGAGTTGTGTCCACCCAGTAAAGAACATTTGGTGTCATTGGATATACACTAGGATGAACATTACACAGGTATCAATATGGTTTGTAAAGTATTGGAAACAATCGAAACTGTACATATGTATGTATGTAGATGTCTATGATTTGCTCTGATATTGAAATGGTCAAGATTCGTCTACCAGTGTTCAATCACCAGAACAGAAATGTATGTAATAAATAAGTTTTCCAAAAAAATGACAAACATGTGTTTCTTTCTTGTTTTCTAACATCGATATCCATAGCGAACTATCATATATTGTTCTCTATCAATAGGATTTAATTTGCGCCGCTTGCGTTGTAGAACAACATGGCATTTCACTTATGAGGTACATACAACACAAAAGTTGGGATTTCGCAGGATACGGCTCGGATGAACGATTTGTTTACCTTTATACGTTCCCTTTCCCGAACTTACACATATCCTTAAATGTGATCTTCTTTCGTGTTCGTTAATTCAACAATACTCTTTATACTCTTTCCTCCGCATCCGATTTGCTCCCTAGATCATAATACTCCAGGTCTGGATATAATTCAACATAATTGTGATTCCTTGGAATATTAAAAAGATGTGAAAAGCCCCCTTCTTCAGGGATTCTTCCAGGTCTAACGTTTTTGGGAGGTCCACTAATAAAACTCCCATAAACAGGAACGTATCTGTGAATATAATGTTATTGATCGTTAGTTGCATTATTTTGTGTCCACTACCTGGTAGAAATTATATCCGGTACTAATTGCTCCTGTTCGAATATTTAACGGACGACAAATAAATTGTCAAAGTCGTGCGCATTATGTGCCAAAGCAACCAGTTGCGTGAACTTAGGACCCTGTTCCAAGACATGTGTAATAAATGGGTCCATAAGGGTCCATCTTGTTGTACAACAACACAAACGGTGCAAATTAAATCCTGTTGATAGAGAACAATATATGAAAGTTCGCTATGGATGTTGATGTTAGGAAAACATGGAATAAAACACATGTTTGTCATTTTTTTGAATACTTATTTATTACATACATTTCTGTGCTAGTGATTGAACACTGGTAGACGAATCTTGACCATTTCAATATCAGAGCAAATCATAGACATCTACATACATACATATGTACAGTTTCGATTGTTTCCAATACTTTACAAACCATATTGATACCTGTGTAATGTTCATCCTAGTGTATATCCAATGACACCAAATGTTCTTTACTGGGTAGACACTACTCATTTGTAGCAATGTCTATATGAAATACCAAAAACAACTTTATTGTGTACCATAAGGTGTCCAAGACGATAAACTTTGAATGTTGATGGATCCCATCTGACAATCTATCATCACACGTTATATTAGGGGGATGTACTACACTATTTAGTTTATATGCAATGAGGAACTTGGTATCATATGTGTTATGCCACAGGTTATTGCACTATGTTATATGCAATGCCGAGCTATATATCCTGATTTTGTAATGTGCATTTCATCACATATGTAATGTTAATGTCAAAGTTTATATCATGTCTTGTAACTGTTTGTCTCAGCATGTATAGCACCTTGTTAAATATAATCCAAGCACTATATTTGTTAATTCCACAATAAAGCTTTTTTCATTCCATTCATTGCTTGTTATTTTTAATCCTGTTTCAGAGTTGAAAGTGAAGCTCCATGTTCAACGTCCTTTGTCCAGATCACATCCTAGATTGCCTGTAAATTATCTTCATTAGCAATCATCTCCATATAGGGGCGTATAAAGTTTTCTACGGTGATATCTTGATCTTGATGTATTTAAAAAACGATATTGTACAACGAATGTTATGCATCAAAAAAGGCCAACGTCTCTAAAGCTTCATCTCTTACATCATCCGATGAAAGGTTGGTACAAACATGACCATTACCTTCAAGGGGAATACCGGCATAACAGTAAATGCAGGCCACAGAAAAGGAGGCCGTCCATTGATCAATAGCCTGCAACACACAATTTGCGCTCACGTGTGCGTCTGAACAATCACAAACTGTCATCGTGCTCTGGACTATGTTTCATACCTGTCGACGAAGTTGCTTTATAACACCTGTCAGTCAATCACAATGCTCCATTGCACTTTGATTGTGTCGTATAGCTATCCAATGACATTACAGTAAAGTTAATCGATAGTGAACGTGTGGTCAACTCGTACACCGCAATGTTGGCAAATAAGTGTAAATCATTCTAGTAGTGGTGATTCTACAACTTTGCATTCATAGATGATATTTGTGATGGTTCGACATGCCGTCGAGTCATCGAACCATGTTGATTAACTCCAACACGTGACGTACTTCTTACCCTCAACTATAGGTGCAAGCGGACTCGTCATGTGTGGGCTGGAAAACTTATCATGACTATTTTGTACTAATTTTTACAAAAGCTCAATCATCCATATGTCATATTCCCTTCTCTGCTGGAGCAAATAGAAATCTATAAGCTACATTATTCTTTGGAACTACGTTCACATCTGTGGCTGTGATTTTAAAAACTCCATGCCCTCCCAATTCAATGACCAGGTTCAAATACCCATCTGTTTGTCAATTCGAATACTGGTCATAAATATACGTGGTACAATGATACTCCACCGTACTGGTCTGTTTGTGTGTTACAGATACCTAGCCTCTAATTACCTAATACCCCAGTCATTTATTTCGTATTTTCAAAAGGTGAATATGTAATGTCCACTCAGTCGGCTGCATATCGTTGGTTCTAATAGTACACACGCAAGTAGAGACCCGCCTATTCCCAATTGATAATATAGAACTGGTAATTTAGTTAAGGAACTGGTACGATTTTCATTATATTCTGTATATTGTTCTCACTGTGGTGGGTATTTTGACTGATCATTTACGCCTTTGGGCAAAGCAATCCCGCCATAGATTTATTACTGCTGCGTGGTAGTATTGACATTTCACTGCGGTTGCATCATTTGTTGCCAGTCTAGGGTTCGACACGTCCGTGTTGTCTGCTTGTTAATCTAAATTTCAAATATTATTAGTACTATTATTCTCACGTTAGATGTTTTTTATTATCTTAATACGGTTTTGGCATTTTCCACGTCGGGAGGCAAATGGTGTGATTGCATTAGTAAACCCCAATGCGAATACGTCAGGTGTGATTTACCATGTTTGTGGTGTATAGGGATCCTTTGCCAACAACGAAACCTGCAGCAAAAAAGCACAATACCAGTAGCCAGGCATGCTATTCGTACTTTTAACGTATATGTCCCATCTACAATGCTCCAACGCCATGTTGGACCAATTTATCCTGCAAGTTGGACACGCCAGCATTACGTTATAGAACGTTTAATTTTATTTCTATATACATCCTCGCTTGAATTTTTAAATTTTGTTCCCAGACAAGGACGATATAACCAATTTCATATTGCCCACATTGGTTTCCTGGGTTTCATTGTCCGTTGAGCATGTTGTTTCTTTTTATTTGGAAGACTTGGACAGCTCGTAGTAGGTTCTAGAACGCCTGTTCTTATTTTTGTTATATCCACGCCTGAATTTTCGAAATTGGCTAGTAAGCAATGAAAATACACCCAATTCTAAAGTCTCTGACTTTTGGCATGGATTTCATTTTACGTTGGTGTATGTTCTACATCATGTTATAATCATCGCCCTGTGTCATGTCGACTATACTCGCCTTTTTGTTAATTTGACAATATCTACATATACACTGCGGGCGGTTATACCACATTCTCCCCAGGATAAAAGCGTATTCAGGGATTTTCAGCAATTTATCCGGGGGTTCTCGGAACAATCAACCTGTTTTAAACACAGTAATTTTTTTTATATTTGTTGTTTTTCATTGTTCAACAGCAGTTAACAAACATACGACCAAAACTACCCAGTCCTTAAGTGCACTATCGTTGTTATTTGTGGGGGGTTAGCGTGCTATTTTAGAGTTATCAATGTACAACCTACGTGTTACAAAGGTAGTTCAAACATTATTGCTCAATCTACTTGACTATGCTGGTTAGGAGACTTTGCCGAACCATGCTTTGCAGCTATCCAATCAAAGTGTCCGGAATCGAGCCCCCGGTAGGGGGAGTGAGTATGAACTGTAACAGTTTGTTGCACGTCGGGGTCCGCGCCTTCACATATAGCGGGCACCGGTGACCGTGATGTGGCGTTCATCCTACGATGTTACATATTGTTGCCGAAAATGGATATGCTTGTCTACTAGACTACCACACATGTACGTGTGCAACGAAACGGTACACAGTAGACGAAGCCAGTCGAACCGACTTCAATATAACGTCTTTACCTCTCTCTCTCTCCCACTCTCTCGTCGATTTTCCCCAAAACTTTTCTAAATTAATCTTTTGTTTTGAGACATTTGATTTCAACATCTTACTTTATAACAATTTACATTTCACAAATCCTTCCTTAATTTCCAACGCAGTCAGGTGAATAAAACATCTTGCCTAATAAGATCACACGAATCTCTTCAACTCATTTTCTGAAACCATGTATAATTTTTTTCTTTCCTTTTAGTAACTGTCAAGTAGGGTATTCTATACCTAATTACCACTCATATCTCTTACGATGACAACTCCAGTTTATACATCAACGCTTGCTTAACAGGATTGCTTTATCATGGAAAATCTTCTATTGCAATGATGTAGATTGAATTACGTGACTAGACTATCAAAATCTCACGTCTCGCAGACAGTGAGGAAAGGGAGAAACATACTACTACTACTATATGATATTGAACCCTAAACACGAGAACCTATAGGAATTTCAAATCACAGACGTGCCAGACGCAAAAAGCTTACATGAAAGAAAGAGGGGTTAAGCTTTCAAAATGTAACATTTTCAACAAGCCGCCGTAGCCCAGCGTTTTGCTATATATTTTAGTCGTAATGTTTCAAGTTGTGCTTTGATTTCCAGCAACGTAAGGCGATCATACAGAAGATGTGTGGACTTGGAAGTTTGATGTGGTATGCCAGCCTTAGAGCGTGTCTCTCCCATAACTGTAACCTTTTATAGAAATCTTCGCTGGCTGTCATCCAGGCGATATGAAGATATGTAAGACATGGTCACAAGAATATTTTGTACGAATGGAGAATAATATATGTTTTTAAGCCCCAGGTAGTGCCTGTTAGCCACTTCTGTAGTATTAGTCGGTTATTTGCCGCTTTGTTGCGATTGCTGAGGTGAGGTTTCCAATTTAGCTTAGTGTCAAAAATGACTCCGAGGTACTTCGCTGATGTTGTCGCTCTTATAGGTGTGTGATTGACATAGACGTGAAGCTTGGTGTCATTTCGACGGACTCTTGTTTTTGTTTGCTGTGTTACCAGTGCCTGGGTTTTGAGAGCGTTTATGGTGAGGCGGCACCTAAGACACCATGTGTGAAATTTATCTATAACCATTTGGAGCAGAATGTTGATGTATTGGATAATGTTGGCACAGGCTAGCAAAACTGTATTGTCGGCAAATGTAAAGGTATGTACTGGAGAAGGTGGTATGGGCATGTCAGCTATATATAGGATATACAATAGAGGTGAGAGAGCAGAACCCCGAGGCACTCCAATATATGGAAATATTGCATGTGATAGACTGTAGTTGATGGCAACATATGCCATTCGGTTTTAGAGCAAGTGGTAGATTAGCCGTATATATCCTGGTGATAGATTGAATTTGTACAGCTTATATATCAGGCCAGTATGTGAGACACGGTCAAAGGCCATTTCCAGGTCCAAAAGTAGAAGACAGGATGGTTTATTAGTGTTATACTGGTTTGTTAGTATTGTTGTTAATCGTAGTAGGTTGTCATCGATGCTGTCATTGAGTTGGAAGCCTTTCTTGGTAAGGTCTGTATCGTATTTGCTGAGATGAATATGTAGTCTGTGTACCAGTATGCATTCTAGTATTTTACTGAACGTAGGAATGAGCTGTGTTCGTCTATATGATTTGGTGTCTGTCTTATCTTTGTTGGGTTCCGGAAACATGAGTACTTTTGATAGCTGCCATTCTACGGGGTAACATCCAGTGCGTAGTATAAAATTATAGATGGTGGTCAGAAGCTGTAGTAAAATGAACGGTGCGTCTTTGATGTGGAGGTATGTAGTGCTATCAAACCTGGGGCTGTGTTCTTCCTATTGTTTGTGACTAACATGATGTCTCGTGTGGTGTTTGGAGTTGCTAATGGCTAGTTGTGGTCTATAGTTTGCTCAGCTCTTATTGTCAGGTCGGTTTTATGTGGATCAGTCTTGCGTTCGATATTTATGGAGAATTCTGTTATTGCTCAATGAGACGATTCAGGTGTGAATACTGTTTGTAGGCTGTCAGCAAATATGTTTGCCTTCTTTGTGTCAGTATGTGGAGCTGTCAGAATTTGGTATGTAGTCGAGGTAGACTTGCCTATTAGTTTATTAAAGTGTCTCCAGAATTTTGAGGGATTTCTTTCCCCTTCCAAGTTATTTGTAGTTCTGATCCACATCCGTTGTTTGTATGCCCGGATGAAGTTTCGAACCATACGTAAATACTGTCTGTGAAGGCGCAACGCTTCAAGTGGCCTTGTGCGTATATATTCTCGGTATGCTTTCCGTGATAATTGAATTATATTTAGATATTGTGGCGGTAATTTTGGTTTAAACGGGTTGGTGGTGGTACTAGGAATATTTCTTTTGCTGTTTGTTTCTATAGCCGTTGTAAGCTGTGCGATCGCCTGGTCCATGGTGTCAAGATCATGAGGTTAAGGTATTTGTTCTACATATCGTTCTAGGCATGTTCGATAGTTCGTCCAGTTTGCTTCGTCATAGTTGAGTGTTGTACGGTTAGTAGTTACTGTTGCTGTGTGTCGAGTAGGTATGTTTATGTCAAGCTTTATTGGATCATGATCACTGCCTATAGAATCAAACACAATGATGGTGATATAAGGTGTAAGGGATGAGGAGGCAATGACAGCATCCGAGGTAGTGTTGTTACTATGTCTGGTTGCTCTGGGTATTGTACATAGTTCACTATGTGTGCGTTTGCTAATGTGGTCTCGAAAGGTTCCCTTTTCTCCAGCGGTTCGGCTATGGATGTTGATGTCGGCCATGACTATGTAGTGGCTGTAATTATTATCTATATAGTTAAAGAAGGTAACCGGTATAGGCGTGTGGCTTCGTACGTAAATCGTTGCTATTGTTATTGGTTTTGCTTTGAAGTCTTAGTCAGGCATATTGGCTGAGAATTTTGGAGTAATGTTTCGGTGTGGTATTTTATTTAATTCCTGTAGCTGTGCCTCCGTGTGTTCTCTCACCTTGAGGACCGTCGTTGCGCAACAGTGAATATCCTGCAAAATACATTTGCTGTTTTGGTTTAAGAAATATCTCGTTTAGAGTAAAGCATTTGACATCTTTTTTCTGAAGAAGGTGTTGGAATATTGCTTTTAGTGACTGGATATTAAGATGTAGCAATGCTACCACGTTTCGTTTATCTATCCTGGTTATCATTTAGGAGAGGGTTGAGTTTGAAATGTACATGATGGGGCCGGAGTACGTAGCTTGCACCGTGAGTTTATACACGAGCTTGGTAGTATAGGTTAACTGCTGCAAAATGTGTGGCCTGAGAAATGGATGGATGTTCTGTAGTTTTAGGCAGAATAAACGAATCATATCTTCGACCGTAACTGGCTCCCTGAGAGAATTGGTGTTGTGACCGGAGGATCCCGTGTTCGAACAGGAACTACTAATTCCGGTGTTATAGTGTTTGTTGTAGGCTTGGCTTTGCACTTTGCGCTGTACGATGCGTGTTCTTCAGTACATGTTGCACATTTTGGTGACTGGTTACCATTTGGGCAGTTTTTCGTCGCGTGGTCTTGGCTACAGTAACCATACTTCCGTGTATTTGGACATTTGGCGGTGGTGTGTTCATTATTTTTTTTTTACCTAGCCGTAGCTAGGACCCACCAAAGGGCTGAACCCACTATTTAGGGAAGGGATTTTAGGTTATTGGAGATATGTATTTATAAGGTTGTTGTGTTAAGAGCTTTAACTTTATTGCAATACTTTATTTATTTATTCTAATCATAATTAATCATTGGCCATTATGAGCTTTGCTCATAATCATACTATTTAGGTAGGTTTATGTATGATTATTGGATGAGAAATGAATATGAGGTGCGTTACACGTCACAACACTTCAGTACACTTAGAGGCGAATGATAGTTTTCTTCTTGTCGAGGGGCGGCTCTGGACAATATGATAGACAGGTGAAGCCCTGTTAGTACATTTATGATCACTGTGCAACGTATGAAGGTGCAAGATAATGAGGCATATCTTGTATGCTGTGTGCTGAAGCAAGCGCAAAGTCTGGATGGTTTGGTGTGATTTTATATTGGTATAAATTGAAAAGCAGGGAGAGGGGTGTATATGTATGTTGTTCAGGTGGATAATGTATGTATTCCATGAGAATGTCGTATATCATGGAAGAGAAGATGGTTCATTTCGAGGCGTTTGTGAATGTATTTGATTCGCAGATCTTCTAAATGTAATAGTAGTTGAGGGAAAGTTATGCGGTCATATAAGTCTTGAGTCGAACTGGGGAGTTTCACTCTGTAAGCAATGCGTAGTGCATGTCGTTCCAGTATCTGAAGTTTATTGTAGAAGTTTTGGTTGGTGGCAATCCAGGCTGTGAATCCATAAGTAAGGACAGGTCGGAGGAATGCTTTATATGTATTAATTACAGTATGTGGTTTAAGACCCCAAGTGGTGCCTGTTAGTCGTTTGAGCAGATTTAGTCTATTTTAGGATTTACTAATGAACTTTTGTAGATGAGGGCGCCATGTTAATTGATGATCGAGGATGAGTCCTAAGTAAATGACTTGTTTGGAGCATGGGATGGGCGTATAATTGATGGTGAGAGTGAGTTTGGTTGGATTTCGTTTAACACGAGAACGGCGTTTAGGAGGGATAAAGACTATGGCTTGTGTTTTATGAGAATTAATAGTGAGTCCCCATTTGTTGCATCATGATGAGAAGGTATGTATAGCTTCATTCATAGTTTGGATTGATTTACTAAGGGCGAGAAGGCGGTGTCGTCTGCGTATTGAAAAATGTGGATATTAGGAGGTAAGGATGGAAGATCTGCAACAAATAGTAAATACAAGAGTGGAGAAAGTGCGGAACCTTGAGGGACACCACAATGTAGAAAGATAGGATGTGAGGTGCTAGAGTTTATCGAGATATATGCGATGCGGTTGATTAAGAAGTTAAAGACAAATCTGATGATTGTGATGGGAAGGCGGAAGTGTTGAAGTTTCCAGAGTAGTGCTGTGTGCCAAACCTTATCGAATGCTTTCTCGAGGTCAAATAGTACAAGACATGAAGGATGTGAAGTATTGAAGTGATTAGAAATGGTGTTGGTGAGACGTAGAAGTTGATCATTGGCACTGAAAGTTGGACGGAAGCCGGCTTGGTGAAGGGGAAGGAGGTTGAATTGGTCTAAATGTTTGTGGAGGCGTTTTACAAGGATTTTTTCTAGGGTTTTACTAAGAGTGGAAGTCAGTTGGATGGGACAATATGACGAAACTGCATGTGGAGGTTTTTTAGGTTTAGGAAACATGAGTGTTTTGGAAGTTTTCAAGGTAAGGGGAAAATAGCCGGTACGGAGGATAAAAGTATATATAGTGGCGAGTAGTTGTAGAAAACCGAAAGGTGCTTCAATGATATGGCGGTATGTGATAGTGTCTATGCCAGGTGCAGAGTTTCTTTTGCGTGCTATGGCGGAGCTGATGTCATCTGTGGTGATAGGTTTTGTTAGAGGATGATGAGAAAGGTTATGAATAGGATGGGGTTGGAGATAGGGTGATGTTAAGTTAAGGCGGTCTGCAGGGTGCCGTCTGAAAGGATTTATGGGTTGTATGGGTGTAAAGATGTCTTGCAGGTAATCAGCGAATGCATCTGCTTTCTCTTCATCAGTATGGAATGTGTGATCATTATGGATGAGAGAATATGGCGTTTTACTGTACTTGCCTGTGAGTGTATTAAACCTTTTCCAGTATTTTGTTGGATGGCTTGTATCTGCGAGTTCGTTACATGTTTTGAGCCATTGTCTAAGCTTGTATGCATTTATGTAGTTGTGTACCGTCCGTTGTAATTGACGAGGTAGTCTTAAGGATTACGGTAGTCTCGATTGCCTGTGTTACGGTAGTCTCGATATAGCTGTCTGGATCGTCGTATTAGCGGTAAATATTGAGGTAGTAAATTAGGTCTGTATGGATGTATGCTACTTTTTGGTATGAATTTCTGAGTGGCTTGCTGGAAGGTGGTATTTATGTTGTCTAGTATGCTATAGAGTTCATCTTCAGTAGCTGGTGATGCTTCAGGATTAATATTAGCTTGTATATAGTCTCGGTAACCAGTCCAGTTTGCTTTGTCATATCTAAGAGTTTGACGTGGAGTAATATTTGGGTTTGGAAGTGGTCTGCGTTGACAGTGAAGTGTAAGTTTAATGGGAGCATGGTCACTTCCGAGAAGATCAAGGACTTCTATGGTGCAGCGATGTGTCAAGTTGGTAGATGTAATTACGACGTCTGGCGTTGTGTTCGAGATAGGTCTTGTGGGTTGTGGAAGTTTATGGATAGTACCTGTTGTCTGAAATTCGATAAAGTTTGAAAAGTTAGTTTTCTCTCTGTCAGTGCGGCTGTGTATGTTTATATCGGCCATAATAATGTAGGCCCTAAAGTTATTGGATATGTATGTGAAAAAGTCATTTGGAAGAGGGTGGCCAGGTCGTACGTAAATGGTGGCTAGTGTCACATAGTTTTGGTTGAAATACAGTGTTGTTATGAGATATTCCGGTATGTTTGGTGTTTGGATGTGATGTTGCCGGTATGCTATATATGATGCAAATCCAATAGCTGTACCTCCGTTGGTTCGAAGTGCGGGAAGTTGGCTATCATGACTTAACATGATGTAGCTGGATATTTTGCATACGATTTTTGTTGTTAAGTTTGTTTCATTTAGTAAGAATGCGTTTATGTTTTCTTCCACTAGTAGTTGTTCAAATAATGGTTTGTTTTTTGGTAGTGACCGATATTTAGAAACAGAAATTTTATATCTATAATTACTAGCAAGATTACAAGGAGGAGTGTGATCAGTTTATACTTCTGTTTCAAGTGCATGTGCGTGAAAATGTGCATAAGGGCCAGAATAAGTTGCGTTGAAGTTCACGTTTAAGATGGTTTTGGCCGCGTGCTGTATTTGTTGAAGTACGAAAGGTTTTTGAAACGGGTGGATGTTTTGCAGAGTGACTGTGATAAAAGTTAGCATTTTGTCTATGGTGATTGGTTGGTAGATAGAAGTTATTGGTGGAGTTGGTTGAGGTTGAGGTTCTGCTGTGCGGATGGGTACTATAAGTTCAGGTTTTTAGGGTTCTGGAGCAGGACGAGCTTTACATCTGTAGGGAAAGGTAGGATGAGTTTCGCCGCATGTTGTGCATTTAGGAGGCTGCTGTAGGTTTGTACATGATTTGGTGTTATGTGGACCTGAACAAAAACCGCATTTAGCGTGATTAGTGCATTTAGAAGTCGGATGGGAGTTATACTGTTGGCAACGTTCACAGCGAAGAGGTATTGGCGGCGGAAAGAGCGAAGGTTCAACACGATACCGTCTTCTGTATATGTATGCGCCGTTGGATAAGAGATCGTCTATTGTTTCCTGATGGTTAGTGAGAACCCTAATCATGTATGTTGCCCCCCTTTTGTTTTTGATTCTAAGGCATTTCACAATTTAGTATCCTTCCCCTTTCAATTCAGTTTCTACTTCTTCATCTGAATATGTAAGATTGACTCCGCGTATGACAACTGATAATGTTGGTTGCTTGCGTGGTGGTGGTGGTGGTTGCTTGTTGGATTTTTGTTCTAAGCGAGTCATGTGAGCGTTTTTCCCAATGATTTCATAGCTATGTTTGTTACGGATTGTTGAATATAAGTTGGAGTCTAGAGGGCCCTGAGAGCTCTTTTGTGTTATTTGGAGATGGTGTAAATGAGATATCGCAGCATGTAAAAAGGCGGGGGTGGCATATGCCATGACGGAACGAATTATATGTGTAAAGATGTGTGTGCGGGTTTCATACTGCAGGTGGGGAGAGCGGAGGAGAGGATACAGAATAGCAATGAGTGGTCTTTTGAGCCAGGGTTGTAAGGTGGGGCCGAAAAGTCATGTGGTGGTCGAGGGTGACTCCCAGATAAGTGGGTTCAGAATAGAAGATGAGAGGACGATGAGCGAAGTAAAGTTGCGGATGAATGGTATATAAACAGGAAGAGATCTCCGTAGAGTAAAGAATCTGCTTCTTACATGTTAGAGGATTAAATTATAAAAATGAACATAAATGAATTAATTGTAGGGTCACATTTTGTAGATTAGTTCTTCCATCATTCTTTTATACTTTAAAAAGTTATACGTACTAGTACGATACTATATATTTCGATAAAGAAAAAATAAAGTCATAAAGGTAACATACGTTTAAGCTTAGATAAGGCAGGTTCGATCTACTATAATTTCCTATTATAGGAAGAGGTTTTCTATAGAGCAAAAAGCTTTCTTCTTCTCCTCCTTACAAGAAAGAGGATTAAAATATAAAAATGAACTGATTTTTAAAATAATAGTGAATAAGGTTTAGTTGCTTTTCTTATACACATATTTACTATCGTCATTTCTTTATGAAAGTGATACTTTAAATGCGAAGAAATAATAGGTCATTTTTTCACACATCAAGTTGAGCTCAATTCATGATTAAAACAACCAATCAGTTTTTTCCACTGCTGCCATCTTCTGAGTGAGCGTTAAAATAATAACCTTAGGTGATTTTCAAGAAAGCTTATATTCGCCTTTTGTAAACTAGATACGTTTTTCTTTACTATTAAAGCTACCTTAGTAAAAAGAATTCCAATATCGAAATAAAGTGTTGCGTTTAGACTAGTAAAATGATATGAATGTAAAAGTATCTTGTATCAAACTTAACTAGCTTGTCCTACTTTTACAAGCATCGTTTGTAAATAATCACCTAGAGCGTTCCGTAGAGTAAAGAATCTGATTGTAAAATCTTGTTTAGATTACTAACATTTTTTTTATGATAAAATTATGTGTAAAACTAACTTCCCTTCAGACTATCAAACTTAACCTGCTTGTACTATCATTGATTGTCCATCCATCCAATGTGTTCACTCTGGTTGGCGTAGACGCTTCGAGCCGAGGCTTCTGACTTCAAAGAAAGGAAACTTCTTTTATATTAGAAGTTATTCCACCTATGTGAGGATAAGAAAGTCAGGTACAGTCTTTTCTTTTGTTCCACAATTGGTGGTAGGAAAGTCCAAGTGTTCATGAAAATAAACTCTAAGACTAATTAAGACTTCCTTTTTTTACAACCATCCTTCCTTTTCTTACACTTTGCTCAAACACTCAATTAAAACCAATCTTAAGATTTACTTTGTACAATCATAAGGTAACTGAAAGTTCGAGGGACATTCTTTCATCTCCAGGGGCTTTTCTACAACAACACAGGACTGGATACCAAATTTTCTGCATTGGTTTTCATGTAAAGTTGTGATAATTATGCTTTTACTAAATGCTCAATTGAAATAGACATTACAATTAGGTTATCCTGATCAAGAGTCATGAATACTCATTATATACAAGAAATATTCTAACCAATTCAAATCCTGATCTAAAACCACTAAATCCTGCTCTACCCTACTTTAAATATTGCTCAATAGATGGCGTTAGAGATTTTTCGTATTATCCCATCAATAATTTTAATGATAAAATAACTTTTTATTTTTTATTTTATACAGAAATGTTCTTAAATATACATTTTCACTCTAGCAAACATAAATTAAACAAACAAGAGATGAATTCATAATCATTGGTAACTTAATAACAAATTCTCATAGCTGCTTTACTGTATTTTAAAACATAAGAAGTGCTAAAAAATTTTAAAGACATAACTAACCTAGCATAGCTTTAGATGATTAGCATACTAACGAGGACCCTGAGTAGCATTTGCACAGGCGAGAAAAGTACGTATACCGCTGAACTAGGATCGACGGCGTTATTTAGCGTCGGAGGGTGAAGTTAGTCAGAGGTAGCAGTCATTGCACAAAGACTGATCATCTCATTATCAACACAATAGTACACCCTGACTGTGTTTAATTGTAACCTCCGTTTTGCTTACTTCATTGTACTCCTAGGGCCTCTGGCCCTAAGTTCTCTCATCATGGCAGATAAACAGCAATCTGGTCATCATAAACTTCCAGTAGCAGTAGTACCAGGGCCTCCACCATACTCCACACTAGGGAACATCAGCAAACCCCGACGTAGCTTACAGGAAACAGCTACTCGATTACGATCACGCTCTAGATCGCCAGCTAACAGCAGATCCGGCCGTATAACTCCCTCGTCACCACCGAAGAAAAAATCTCACACTATCAGTGATACAGATTCAGAAGAAAGCCATCAGATGGACATCAACAACACAGAAGAATATCCATATCTCCCAGGTCAGGATCCGAAAACGACTGCATTCCTTCTCACTAATTATGATACAAAATTTCAAAATCCAAAATTGCTATTTCAACAGTTCACTAAATACGTGGCACGAGATCGAATAAGACGAACCATACCAACGCGCAACGGAATCATCATCCACTCTCCAGACTCTAATTTAGCAACCATGATCAGGAACAAACAGTTTTGAAATCTTTGGACAAACAGCAAACATGATACGTATGGACACAAAACGGACATGTCAATAACCGCCTCCCAGAAAAACACCTACATTATCGGTAGTAATCCGTGGCGTCGACCCTACAATTACCAATATTGAAGCCGAAGCAGAGTTGAAAGAAGAAGGCCATTCAATTACAAAGTGCCTGCGCATCAAAACAAAAAACGGCGGCCCCACCTACATGGTACGTGTGATCACTCCTAGCCAAGAAACCATAGATGACTTACTTTCAAACGGTGCATATATATACAGGAGACGATATAGGGTAGAGCCTTCTCATACACCACCACCACTTCCCATAAGATGTGAAAAGTGCCAGCAAATATAATACACACCACACCTCACAATGCCAAAACGACATCAAATGCGGTTACTGTTCAGGCCCACACAACACAAAATCATGCACAAATATGAAACAGCCACCAAAATGTACTACTTGCGGGGAATCACATCCAACGTTTAGTTATAAATGCAAAGCTCGACCAGCACCAGAACCTAACAAGCCTGAACTCATAGTACCCATTCGCACCACTGAAACTAAACAACCAGAAACTATCGCAGTTAATTCCATGTATCAACCCATAAGTATTTCCCAAGTTCTAGCTTTCATCACTATAGCCTTACAAAACATCCATCCATTCCAGCGTCCATTCATTCTACAACAGATCCAACAAGCAGCAAAGACAATCTTCAATGTTAGTTTTAACGCAACTTACTCCGGACCGTATGCACACTTCCATGCCAGCGCACTTGAAACCGAAGTTTAACACCACAAAAGATTCCAACATAAACATGCAGAAGATTATGGCTTTAGCTTTAGTGTTTTTGTTCATCAACATCCGCTCTCTCTCAGCACACAAAGATATTTTTGAACAATTACTATTAGAAGAAAACGTTAACGCCTTTTTGCTAAATGAAACTCATCTGAAACCAACCACATCAATCAAAATACCGCGCTTTACACTACAACGATGTGACAGTACACAGCCAGCCTTACGCGCAAATGGAGGTACAGCAATAGGATTTTTACCAACCATTCCTCACCGTCAACACACACTTCAAATGCCAGAGTTACCTGAATATTCAATTACTACACTGTATTATAAACACAATTACATTACTCTAGCCACCATCTATGTCCGGCCAGGCCAACCCATTCCCTATATTTTTTTCGACCACATATCAAACAATTTTACCAATTACATCATCATGGCCGATATTAACTTTCACAGTCGACCAAATCGACATAAACTTAACTTCAGTAATTTCATAGAATACCAGACTACCGGAACACTTCACCACCTTCCTAAATCCACACGACCTATTTCCAATACAACCCCTGACATTGTAATTACCTCCACCAATATCGCCAACCGTAGTGCAATTGAAATCCTTGACCTCATGGGCAGCGACCATGCCCCCATCAAACTCACCCTTCACTGTAACCAAAAAACCCTCCCCCAACAAAATGTTCCGCTCCGACAAGTCCTTAGATTTGACAAAGCAGATTGGGAAGGCTACAGGGAATATGTTGAAACACAAACCGCAACTGTGGAACTCCAGATACTGAAGATGCACTCTATGATACCATAGACAATATCACCACCACCCTACATACAGCTGCAGCTAAATTTATCCCACAAGGCCTAATTCATCCATACAAACCGACATTACCACCCAACTACCTCACATTAATCAAACGTTCTCGCCAATTCTTCCGCGACTATCAACGAACAGGAAACCCGGACTCACTACGTCTTCACCGCCAATTACAACGAACTGTCCGAAACTACATTAAAGCATACAAGTTGAGACAATGGGTTAAAACATGCAATAAATTGGCAGACACATCACATCCCACCAAATACTGGAAACGGTTTAACACTCTCACTGGTAAATACTCCAAATCCGCATACCCACTTATTCAGGGTAACCAAGCACTACATTCAGACAAAGACAAGGCTGATGCTTTCGCCGACTACCTGCAGGAAATATTCACACCAACACCTCCATTTAATCCTTTCAGACAACACTCTGCAGATCGATTAAACATTGCTTCGCCTCATCTACAACCCAATCTCGATCCCCTCTACCAGATCACCCACTTACTGCACCCATCACTCCAGAAGAAATCACGACTATACTTAAGCGTAAAAGAAAATCAGCTCCTGGAATCGACACCATAACATACCGTCATCTGAAAGAAGCACCCATTTCATTAATTCAACTACTCGCCACTATCTACACTTTCATCCTGCGCACAGACTTTTATCCCCTATCATGGAAAACATCCAAAACATTAATGTTCCTGAAACCACAAAAAAAAAACAAATTCCGTTACGTCCTACAGACCAATCCAATTAAGTTCAACATTTAGCAAAACTCTAGAAAAAATCATAGTTCAACGACTTCATATTCATCTCGAACAACATAACCTCATCCCACTACATCAAGCCGGCTTCCGTCCATCATATAGCATAAATGACCAACTACTCCGACTTTCCAATCTGATCTCTAATCACTATAATACATCACGTCCTTCCTGCTTGGTCTTATTTCATTCAGAGAAAGAATTTGATAAAGTATGGCATAGAGCTCTCATTTACAAACTGCAATCATTCCAACTTCCCCTCACCTACATACGACTGATTTTTAATTTCCTCACAAATAGACTTGCATACATATCCATTAACGACAGTACCTCCCATCCTATTTTCCTTCACTGTGGAGTTCCTCAAGGTTCCGCATTATCTCCTGTACTCTACCTTTTATTCGTTGCCGACCTACCCCCACTACCTCCAAATATACACCTCTTTCAGTATGCAGATGATACGGCTTTTCTTGCACTCAGTAAAACCATTCAGTACATCAATCGCACAATGAATGAAGCAATACACATTTTCACTTCCTGGTGCAGTAAGTGGGGCCTCACAATCAACTCACGTAAAACGCAGGCGATTCTATTCCTCCCACCGAAACATCGTTCCCGAGTTCATCGAAATCCATCCAAACTCTCCTTAACAGTCTTGCATGAACCAATAGAACCATCAAAACAAGTAACATAACTTGGTCTCATACTTGATCACCATCTCACGTGGCGTCCTCATTTAAATAACGTCATTAGTAAAGCTTCCAACCGTCTCAACCTCCTAAAACGACTTACCGGAACAACTTGGGGATTAAAATCACAGACCATTATAAACACGTATAAAGTTTTTCTTAGACCAGTGCTCACGTATGGATTCACCGCTTGGATCGCAGCAAACCACAAAATATACCAGAAACTCCAAATATTGGAACGACATGCCCTGCGAATAGCATTCCGGATAAAACTTCCCAGCCCAACCCAGGAATTATACGATAGAATAAACTTTCCACATCTACTTCAGCATCTCGAAACCCAACGCCTTAAATACATCACTAACCGTCAGGAAACACATCACCTACTTTTCTACGACATAATAAATTCACATGAACACTTTCTTGCCCCACCCACGCATACACATACTCCACTATCATTACTATTCTCCATCTACCAATACATACTCACACCAAACCATCCGGACTTTAACCAAGCCACAGCTCTAAGCATCCCTAACATACCTCATTATATCGCAACCACATTTACTGCACAGTAATCATAATTGTATTAACAGAGCTGCATTTGTCTCTCATTATGCTCAGAGATGCCCCTGAGCAAGAAGATGATCACCCATATGTCTAAGTATTAAAGTGTCGTGGCGTCAAACTGCACCTCACTTCCATTTCTCATATTATCATCATAAAACATCCCAAACAGTATGATTATGAGAAAATTCTCATAATGACCCATGAAATGATTAAGATTATAGTAAAGAAATAAAGTATAGCATTCCATATATAACTCATTGACCGACTACCTTACTTAAATCCTCCTTTACCTTCATAACCTTCCTGAAAAGAAGGTGTAGCCTTCTACAGGGTGCTAGCAAAAAAAAATTAAGACATAACTTAACCTAGCTTATCTCTGCTTAGTTAGCGTGTTCTCAAGGACCTTGTGAAGCATACGCAAGCGAGACCAACACGTATACGAGTACTATAAGTTTGACGTCACTGTTCAGTGGCAGAGGGTGACAGTTAGCTTGAGAAGTAGTCATAGCACAGAGACTGATCATTTAATCATCTGTAGTACATCTCGCTTTCTGTTCATTGTGATCATTTCTACTCATCACGGGCCTCTGGCCCTACAGTTCCATCAATGGCAGACCAACTTCATGGACAACACCAACATCTTCCGCAACAAGTTCCAGGACCACCACCGCATTCATCGCTTGACAAAATCGCTAAATCTCGTCAATCTCGCAGCACAGAAACAGGATCACTATCTCGACAATCTCTCAGCTCAGACAGACATACAGCAAATCAGTCACGTCGCTCCAGATCACGCTCACCATTTTCGTCTTCAAACAAGAAGCACCACACACTGAGTGACTCCGAATCAGACCATGACATCCAGATCGACGATCCCGATCAACTTCAACATGCCGCTGCCAGCCAACAACAGGAGTACACGTTTTTGCTAACAAATTATGACAGTAAATTCCAGAAAGCCAAGCAGATATTCCAACAATTCGCGAAATATGTACCAAGATCATCTATCACCGAACTGAAACCTACAAAAAACGGAATCATCATTAAATCACCGGACCGCAACTTTGCACAAACGATCAGAAATAAGCACAGTTTTGAAATTTTCGGCAAATCCGAGAACATCACAAGTCTTCAATACAAGCGCATTAAGCAATCACCACCACCTCGTAACCCACCGTCGCTTTCAGTCGTCATTCGTGGCGTGCTACCAACCATTACCACGGAAGAAATAGAAGCTGAACTCCGTGAGGAAGGCCATTTAATCACTAGATGCATTCGGATCATGTGCAACGCCGGACCAACTTACATCGTGCGAATCCTAACAAACTCTCGTGACACAATCAATTCACTTCTAAGCAAAGGCGCATAGACATAAGTATAGACATAAATACCGAGTGGAGCCGTCACATTCACCACCACCACTGCCGGTTCGCTGTGAGAAATGCCAGGTTTACAACTCTCATCCGACCAACAAATGTCCAAACCAACCAACGTGTGCATTCTGTACCGGCCAACATCCAACTAAAATGTGTCCGAACATGCAAGCGCCTCCCAAATGCAACACTTGCGATGAACAACATCCCACATTTAGCTATAAATGTAAGGCACGCCCAACTCCTGAAACATCAAAACCAGATTTAGTAGTTCCAATCCGCACACATGAAGCAACCACTCAAGCAACTGAAACAACCACATCAATTCACCAACCGATTGCCATTGACCAACTGTTAGCATTATCACTTTAGCATTACAAAACATCCATCCATTCCAACGACAGCATGTTCTTCACCAAATCCAACTCGCAGCACGATCAATAATAAAAGTCAGTTTTACAGCGACCTACTCTGGCCCATATGCACATTTTCATTCAACAGCATACGAAACTGCAGTCTAAACATTCTGACAACACAAATATTATATTCATCGTTATGGCTTTAGTTTTCTTATTTCTTAATATACGCTCTTTGCTCACACACAAACTTCTTTTCGAACATTTGCTCATAGAAAAACAAATCAATGCATTTCTATTAAACGAAAAACATCTCACCAACAAACTCAACTGTAAAGTTCCACGCTATACACTCATTCGCCAAGACAACACTCTGCCTGCACTTCGAGCAAACGGCGGTGTAGAAATAGGTTTCTCTCCGAACATCCAATATCGTCTACATAATCCACAACAACCTCAAATACCTGAGCATCTAATAGCCACATTATACTTTAGAAATCTCTATATCTCTCTAGCTACAATATATATCCGCCCAGAGCATGCACTACCATACGCATTCTTTCGATAGATTTCCAGTAACTTCCGATATTACATCATCATGGCTGACATTAACATACATAGTAGGCCACAGCACGAAAAAGACCAATTTCATCATTTCATTCTAACTCAAACTACTGGGACTATCATACAAATACCGGAACCTACCCGACCAGAATCCAATACCACACCCGACGTAGTTATCATTTCAACAAACCTAAACTCACGATATCATATCAACGTCTTGGATCTCATAGGCAGTGACCACGCACCGATCAAAATCACAATCGACCATCCTACGCAGCAGCCGACACCAAATCCAGTTCCACTACGCACTACATTACGATTCGACAAAGCCGACTGGACAGCCTACCGCCTGTACCAAAGCCAACAAATTGACCTTGTCGATCCCCCAGAAACCGAAAATGACCTCTACCAAAGCTTGGACCAAATAACCACTGCATTCTAAACCGCATCCACCAAATTCATTCGAATCACCACAAATTCGACCTTTCGCCCTAGATTACCACCGCAGTACCTTCCATTGATAACGTGATCACGTCAACTTTATAAAGACTATAAACGAACCCAGAATCTCTTCATCTTCACCGTCAACTCCAGCGCACCGTTCGCAATTATCTCAAAGCCTACAAACTCAGACGGTGGGTTAAAACCTGTAACAAACTCAACACATCCCACCACCCCACCAAATATTGGAAAAGATTTAACATACTAACAGGCAAATACAGCAAAATTCCTTATCCCATCATTAATTAAAACCAACCTCTCTTGACGGACACCGACAAAGCCGCAGCCTTCGCTGAATATCTACAGGATATATTTACTCCCCTCCAGTCCAACAGTACTGAACGCCATCACCCAGTTCAAAGACTCAATCTTGCATCTCCCTTCCTACAACCCAACATTACTCACAGGATCTCCCAAACAAATCCACTCACCGTACCTATTGCAGTTGAAGATATCACACACATCACCACGACAAAACGTAACTCCGCCCCTGGAATGGCAACATCTCATACAGGCATATCAAAGAAGCTCCTTATAATCTCATATGCCTTCTTGCCACCATCTACACCTTCATCTTCCGTACCGGTTACATACCCACTGACTGGAAAACCTCAAAAACCCTGATGTTCTTGAAACCTTACAAACCTCCAGATGCAGTATCTTCTTACCGTCCAATTCAGTTGACTCCTACCTTCAGCAAAATCCTTGAACGTATCCTGGTCCATCGTCTACATATCCACCTGAACGACCACAACCTTATTCCTACCACCCAAGCAGGCTTTCGTCCCGGATATAGTATTTACGACCAACTCCTTAGGCTCACAACACTCATCAGTCATCACTACAACAAATCACAACCATCTTGTCTAGTTTTATTTAATCTTGAAAAAGCATTCGATAAAGCCTGGCACGAAGCTCTCATACAAAAACTTCTTTGTTTCCGACTACCTATCGCCTACTTGCGCTACATTTATAATTTCCTCACAAACCGACTTACCTACATCAACATAAATTCTACCCTTTCACACCCCATTTTCCTACATTCTGGAGTTCCTCACGGTTCTTCCCTCTCACCACTTCTCTACCTTCTATTTGTCGTCGATTTTCCCCTATTTCCTGCAAATATTCAATTATTTCAAAACGCAGATGATGATACAGCCTTTCTCGCCCGTGCTAAAACCATCCAACAGATCAACATTTATATGAATGAAGCTATACAACATTTCACAGACTGGTGTGATAAATGGCGACTTAAAATAAACCCACACAAGACACAATCCATTGTTTTCATCCCACCAAAACGACGCACTCGCATTCAGCGCAATCCAATCATCTCTCAATTGCCATCCATAATACACTCATAAAACCAAATAAAACAATTACTTACCTTGGAATTACATTTGATCATCATCTCATGTGGCGTCCCCATCTCAGCACTATCACATCCAAAGCTTACAACAGGTTAAACTTCCTGAAACGCTTAAAAGGTACCACATGGGGCTTACAGCTAGAAACAGTTCTTAACACATACAAAGTTTTTCTTCGACCTGTCCTCACCTATGGCTTCACCGCTTCGATCTCAGCTGCCTGGTTCTTTTACCACAAACTACAAATACTGGAAAGACATGCCCTGCGTACAGCACACCGTATCAAACTACATAGCCCCACAGCTGAACTCTACGACAGTACACTATTCCCGCATATACTCTACCATCTTGAACAGCTTTTCAACAAATTCATCCGAAGACGCCTCGAAGTTCATCATCCTCTACTTCTCGATACCATGCATGCCACCACTACACCCGAACCTCAAACTACGTTACTAGCAACTCCGCTCTCCCTACTCTTCTCCCTCTACCTCCATACCATACCACCAGATCACCCTGACCAAGATTTCCTCCGCTCTTACTATAGTCCCGTCACTCCTCCTTTCATAGCACCTTCATACTTTGCACAGTAATAATCACTTACTAACAGGGTCCATACTGTCCTCATTAGTTCAGAGTAACCCCTGAACAGAAGATAACCAGCATTCGTCTCACTAACAAATCCACGTGTTGTAACGTCAAAGCGCACCTCACTACCATCATCGTATCCTTCAACCCACCAATAAGATGATTATGAGGCAAACTCATAATACCCAGATTAAATGAATAAAGAGAATAAAGAATGATTAAATAAAATCCCTTTGACCAACATCCAATTACAATAATCCTCACGTTCCCTTACTTATATCTCTTTCCCAATAGAGGGTGTACCCCTCTGCACGGGTCCTAGCTGTGGCTAGGAATTAAAAAAAAATTCGAAGTTACTCAAGGAAGCCAAACCTGGGAAATAAAAAATACGGTGTTGGAAGCATACCAACTGAAAAAAAATGTACATTTTTTACCAAAATGAAAGGAAGTACCCTCATTTATTCGTTCAACTTTTGTTGTCTCTTTCCATGACCAAAGATTTCTTTCCAACTTTGCTCGTTGTTTCTAAACCTGTTCGGTCTTTCTGTTTTTATTGAATGTTATTTCCAACCCTGTTGTTTTAGTCGCTTGTTTTTATTCATTTTTGTTAGTAACTCTGTCTTGCTCCTTTGTTTTCATAGATTTGTTTAGCAACCCTGTTTGTTTGCTTCCTCCTTTTCTGTTTTGATCGATTTGGTTACCAACTCTGTTTTTTCGCTTCCTCCTTTGCTTTTCATGGATTTGTTTATCAACCCCGTTTCGTTCTTGTTTCCTCATCTTATAGATAAGTGACCTTTCCATTCGCCATCTTAGATTACGTCATCAGTATTTTTTCAATCTCAATCTAGTTCAAACAGTGTTAGCTATCCTCCCCATCTTGCCAACTCTATTCTGTGCTGTCACGTGAAGGGAATTTCCACACCACATCTTCGCTGAGCCACGTTGGTATGACGTCATTTTTCTCGCAAAAATTCACCCGTAGTTTTATACAAACACCTAACTACGTGGCTCAACTACATACTGCTTGCGCCTGACATAACGCAACCCGCAATTTTCTATCAAGTACGATCGCCATCTTAAATTTACCTCATTCTTCGATTATGTCATCACTTTTTCCCACCCAAAATTCAGTCATAATCTTGTACGAACGTCCATACCACATCAACTCACCTATGTGGGTCAACTACCATACCACGTCAACTCAACTACGTGGTGCTTTGCCCCCGACATTTAGGCAAACCACAATTTTCTAACGAGTACGACCTCCTCCTACTGTGGTAGTTTAATGTTGGAGAGAGTTCGGGTCCCGATTACGGAATCATTTTTTCTCTTATTTTTTTAAGCCAGGCTTATGTTTTGTAATCAGTAATATGACTTCTATCCCTGCATTTGGTATACAGCGAATGCGATTTTTCTGATGGTACTAAATTACGTAAAAGAAATTTCCAGAGATGAGGACTTTTAGAAGTTGAACAAATCTAGAAAAACAAACCCTCCATTTGTATTACTAAAAGAACACATTGCTCCTGCGGTCTAGAAACCAGTCTCAGACTTTGAATTAACACGAGGAAGGCAGTACGGGTTCGGCTTATGCTAAGCCATACCTGTTGGTAACCTGAAATACCATAAAGAGTTGTTTTTCTTTAATGTGATCTCATGTAGTTGTATTGTTATCAAAACTATTCTGATGACACAATAACAGTACACATGAAAAAGTACCTATTTTATAGTCGTGAGAATGACGCCCTGAGCCATAGATACCTTAAAACCTTAAGTAAGTTTAATAATTAATCCAGAGAATGAGTGATGCCCGTCAGCTTGGCTTATTTTATCATGTTCTCCCTGTTGCTTGATTATATCGACACCTGATCGAAACCTGCCAATGAACTACAAATTACTTACTATTGCAAATGTCTTATCTTCAAGCGTTGAGGAAACATAACTAGATCTATTACCAGTAAATTACTTTCGAAATTCCTGGAATATCTTAATCATATAGACCAGAGTTTAAACCTGTCAACTACAAGCTGCAGCCTTATTAACCAAGAAATAAATATATGGAATGAATAGCTACCACGTTAGCAAACAAGCCCAAGATATTTTTTAGTTCACATTCCTTTGTCTCATTGTGCGTATTTCCTTTGTAAACTAGGTATCGAAAATTCAAGCACGTGCGATATATTCCTGAAGGACCAAAAGACCAGAACAAAAAAAAAGAGAACTTAAATGAACTTTTGTCGTACTCAAAAGGTAAAAGATCCTTATTAAGGAACTGGAACAATTCGATCGTTAATCATGTCATTCTTTAGTACATATTTCATCAGATTAGCTTTTAACATTTTTGTTCAAGTTACTTGAAGTCCTGTAGCAAAATTAAATGTCTCTTGCCTTTGGTGAGAGAAACTAGCGAAAGTAGGCAAAACCTTATCCAAACGCTACGCATATAAGACGAAAATGTCACCAAAGCGGTAAAATACGTCAATGATTTCTTTATCTTTATTAATTAATTCGAACTATCGTAAAGAGAAAAGTTGTCTAGTCCAAACTATGACGCTTTCTTGGAGGTTGGGTTTAAGTAAGTGTGTCTCTACATATCAATATCTACATCATATATCTACATGTAAGGGTTTACGCTTGCTATAGATCTGCTTTCTTTGTCCACCGTACTTAACCATCCTTTAAATTTCAGGGTTGCGTCGAAGGTAATTTACGTCACAAACGTAATGTTCCTTTCACCCAATGTTAATGCCACCATTTCCTTTTCTGCCTTGCGTGCAGTCTACCATTATGTAAGACTTCCTAAAGAAATATACTCCACTCTTGATTGTAGCTAACCACAAAATGACAACGTTCGCTGGCTTTTTCCTACTTATGTATGAACAAAAAATAGTGGGGGATTTTACCATCATACAAGACATCATAAACTTGTTGATTCAAGGTTATGAAAACCGCTAAAATATCCTTCCTCGTCAAAAGAGCAGGAAACAAAATTCCTCTTCTGTTTCATGTTTCGCGCAATCATTAAGACACAAATAAACTGAACTTAACAAAATAAAAGTTATAGTCCAAGCATGAGTGTTTACCTTCGTAATATGTTCAAGGTAATTGTAAAATTTATAATATAGTTTAGTTCTATTCCAGTTCCTATTAGGGATGGCCACAATTTTTCGAAAAAGTTTTTTTTTTCGAAAACAAAAGAGACAAAATACGAATTTTTTTTCGAAAAACAAAAAGCTTTTTTTTAAAAAAAAAACGAAAAACGGATTTTTTTTCGAAACACGAAAAACGAAAAATGAAAAAAATCGAAAGAAGAAAAATGAAACATTTCGAAGACGAAAATTAAAAGAACAATACAGGAAAAACTAGAAATTGTTCGAAAGACGAAAAAGGAAAAGAACTTTTGACGAAAAAAAAATCCACGAATAAAATATTTATTTTAATGCAGTTAATGTAACTCATGGTACTTTGATATAACTAATGTTTCTATGTAGTTATAGATATAAAAAAAATAGCTCTAGTTCTATGTAGGCTGAAGCTGAATGTCAGCAGATTTTGCATATTTAACAGTCAGTTGCAGTAGCCGCATTGGGTATTAATTATCAATGTTACAGTTGTTTTTTATAACACGTGCAGTTTATGAGAAATATGAAAGAAGGATTGAACTTAGGGAAAGTCCCGAAATACGTTCAATATGTACGTACATTGGTTACGGCTTAAGAGAATTCGGCTATTCTCCGAAATCTGTTTGTCTCAATGTGATTCTGGACTCGGTTTCGTGAAACCTAAATCGTTCTCATTTACCGCTGACCATGGTATGGGCAAGTCAAACATATTGGAACACTTTACTCGCGACAAAGGCAGTTCAAAGTGCAATTACTGCGACATATTAATCCACAACAGAGGTACAACGACTGGTTTGTGGTATCACTTAAGAGCACGCAACATAGCTGTTATCCCGAGTACATCCCGACAGCAAGTATTAAAAGATGATATTCAAGAAAATCCACATAGTGCAGCCAAAGAAATAAAGCTAAGAGATAAAATGTTACAGCTTGCAATAGATGTATCACTGGAAGAATGGTTTGTTTGTTTATTTTTCTAGAACTTATGAAATTATTTCGTAAACTCTAATTTTACTTTTACATTAACTCTTCACGAGCGTAGCGAAGGTCTTCTAATCGAGACGTTTGGCATTTGTGTTGTCTGCCTGTCTCTCTCTCTCTCTCTCTCGAGTCGCGATAACTGCCGAATGCGTGAACCGATTCGAATGAAACTTCCACAGATTGTTTATTGGTTCAAGTGACATGTCAAGCTCGTTGGGGAAGAAAATCCGACCGTGGGGAGGGGGCGAAACCCTCCCTTAAAATAGCAAAAATGTAGAAAAATGAAGAAAATAACAATGAAAAACGAATTTAATGAACTCTTTTCTGTTACAAGAGCTTTATAAATGTGCAAACATACTTCGGAGATTTCGGGCTATTGGTTCCGAGCGAGTGGGGGTAAATCGGACAAGGGTGTAGCCAGAAAATGAAAAAGGGGTGTTCTACAAGTGCATACTGGCGAATCCAAATGAAACTTTGACAGGTTTATCGCGAGGTCTACTGTTCGAAGAACCTTAAGGTAAATGTAAAGCAACGATCTCCAACAAAAGATGGCAGCACTACCTCCATATACGTCTAATGTATTTTTATCATTGCATGAAATTTCAATGATGCTTCCACAAATTCAAGCCTAGAGAGTTCTAACTTTGAGGGAACAAAGTTCATAACCAATTCAACAGTTCTATAAATGCCGATTTTTTATTTTCGTTTTTCTTCGTTGTTGAAATTGCTTGATTGTTGTTGTGAATATCAAAACGTATAAAAATGAAGTTCTTTCAACAAAAAACAAAAAAGAAAATTAAAAATCGGTATTGATCGAACTCTTGAATTGCTTATGAACTTTCTTTCCTGAAAGTTAGAATTCTCTAGACTTGAATTTGTAGCAGCAGCACTGAAATTTCGTGCAACGACAAAATGCATTAGACATATGCGGAGGTAATGCTGTTATATTTTGTTGGAGATCGTTGCCTTACATTAACTTTAATACTAGTAATTGACCGAGCGAAGTGAGGCTCGGCATTTGTGTTGTATGTGTGTGTTTCACGATAACTGCCGAACGCGTGAACCGATTAGGATGAAACTTTCACAGATTGTTTATTGCTTCAAAAACTTTATTTGGTAAACTTTATTTTTATATGGGTCACTCAAGTAACTTTGGACGTCGGCCCGTCACAATTCGCCTTTAACTGTTAAAATCCGCACCCATGCCCCTACTGGGACTCGAACTATGACCTACCGCCGCAGACCGCTCGGCCACCCGGTCGGCTATTCAAATTGCAGGTCAAGTTCGTTTGGAAAGAAAATCGGACAAAGGGGAGGGTATGAGAACCCCCTAAACGTGTAAATGTAGAAAAAAAGAATACAACTATTCTTGAATACATATACCAGATGTGTAAATATGAAACCGGAATTTGTGCATACACGGCGTCACTGTGGTTATCATAAAACTGCGTCCTTGGCGCCACTTGCTTGTTTTGACTGCTGATAATGATTTGCAACTCACAACCAGACAAGTTTCATGTCATAGTGTAGTATTTAATAGCGTTGAATATGGCGCAATTTGTACCTACAAACTACGATTTGCGGACAGCATTGATTTTTTGTTACCATTTGAAGAAAACTGATGCAGAATCGCATCGCATGCTTGTCGAAGCTTACGGTGATCATGCTTGTGGTAAGTCACAGTGCTATGAGTGGTTAAAAAAAAGTGTCGATTTTGACGTGAGAAACGAAGAACGTGGAAGACCACCGAGAAAGTTTGCAGACAGCCAATTGCAAGCTTTGTTGGATGAGGATGACGCTCAAATGCAACAACAACTCACAAATCCATTAAATGTAACACGAGCAGTTTCCATACGTTTAAAAGCCATGGGCAAGATTCAGAAGGTGGGAAAATGGGTTCCACATGCATTGACTGAACGACAGCAGGAAAACCGAAAAATCACTTGCAAAATTCTGCTCGCCAGGTACAAAAGGAAATCATTTCTCCATCGAATTGTGACTGGTGACGAAAAGTGGATCTATTTCGAGAATCCTAAGCGTAAAAGATCATGAGTAACTCCAGGAGAACCGGCGACATCGACTGCAAGACCAAATTGCTATGGACG